>PVHY01007225.1:0-68909 GCA_004024945.1 Uropsilus gracilis
CCCTTTCTCTTCTGTCCATTGTTGTGTGCTTCAGTTTGGTGCTCAGCCTGTTTTGTCTTTTCCTCATGGCTTTTATTTATTTTTTTTCTTCAATATGTCCCATATATTAGTGAGACCATTTGACTTCTGTCTTTCTCTTTTTGACTTTTTTCTGCTAGTATGATTCCTTCTAAGTACATCCATGTTGTCAAGAAGTCGTCTAATTTGTCATTCTTAATTGATGAGTAATATTCCATTGTGTATAAATACCACATTTTTTTCAACCAGTCGTCTGTTTTGGGACAGTTGGGTTGCTTCCATGTCCTTGCAATTATAAATAGTGCTGCAGTAAACATCCGGGCACAGGTGTCCCTTTGTACCCACATTGAGGTCTCTTTTGGGTAGATTCCCAAGAGAGCTCTTCAGACTCATTTTAAGTGACACAGTCATACTATGGATCTAGATCTTTCAAAATGGTTAAAAAAAAAGTAAATGTCATTTACTTAGTAACTAAGTACATTTATAAAAGGGAGTTAGAGGGAAAAGTGATTTTACAAAATAACTACCATGAGTTGACCACTACGACGAGCTCTTCATCAGGTCTCCTCTTACTGAATTCTAACAAAAACAGCAACCCTGTGAATAATCCCATCTTACAGAAGAGAACACAGGCCGGTGGAGGGGGGATGACTTGTTCATGGGCCCTAGCCAGTAAGGAGTGGATCCAGGATTGGAGTGTGGGTCTGCCTGACTGCAGGGTTTGGGGTGGACCCTGGGGAAGGGGTGGGGAAGCACGTTGCTCTTGGAGGTTACAGGCCGGGCACAGCACGGAGCTGTGCCCCTGAGGGACAGAGAGGGACAGATTGAGCAGAAACAGTGAGAAGAGGGGCATCTAGGGCTTCACAGCTGTGAGTCTCTGACTTGGTGTCATCCTTTTTCCATGGGAGCCTTGGGATTGCGCCCTGGGAGGCAGGAAGTGAAATGGACACCAACTGTCAAGGCAGCCTGGGGATCAGAAGTCCAGGCTCACTTCCCACTTCTGCCACCTGCTGTGTGGCCTCAGGCTAGCTCAGAGAGGTAACCTCTCTGAGCCTCAGCTTCACTCTACCATGTGTCTGCTTCAGGCATACATGCCAATAACTGCTGGAAGAGGCTTTGTAAACCTACCACCCCCCCCCCCACCACCACCACCAAAGAAAAGAAGTGGGAGGAATTCTCTAGTGAGGTTGGCAGTTACCTTTTTGAAAAGAGATGGAAGCCTGGGACTGATGATTCACATTTAAGGCTGGAAGTGGTGCCATTTCTACCAAGCTCCTCCCTTCAGGCCATGATGCTCTTTGTTTTTCCTGAGTGGATGCATGCTGCAGAGTAATGCCCAGGGGGCGTGTTCTTTTGCAGCTCAGCTCTGGGAAAGGCTGGTGTGACCTCTCCATGAGTGTTGGAACATCCGTGGATTCAGGGACCCGAAAAGAATTGAGGGGACCTGTCAAGCCTAGAGGAGCATACCCTGTGTCTTAGGCTTTCTGGTTTATCTTTATACTTGTAAAATAACTTAATGAGGCAAATTCACTTAACATAAAATTAACCATTTTAAAGTATACTGCTTATGGGTTTCTAGTGAACCTGGGACCTGGGCGTGTGAAGTGCAGGACAAACCAAAGGGGACTTAGGTTCAGAGTTCAGATCCGCACCCTTTCGATGATACATAAACTCAGCTGGACACACATCATCTTTAGGCCCTTGGCGAGAGATTATAGTTCTATGATGGCCAGGCTCTTGCTGCTCTGTGCATCCCCATCCCCCTTGTACGTCAAGCTCAATGTCATCTTCAACTAAATCCAATGAGAAAAATTATCCACCAACTCAGAGTCTGTATCAGGTAAAGGAACCTATGTAGGATTCAGGGGAGAAAGAGGAGATGACTCCTCTCCTTTAGCCATGGACTTGCTAATTACAGTTTGACTACACATGATGCAAATTTAGATCACATGGGGGGAACCTGTGGGAAGTGTGCAGGTGTAAGCACCAACCGAAGGGAGACTTCAAAAGCTCTTGTCCTGAGTAAGACTAGAAACAGGTTGCTATTGTCCTAAAACCATGTTAGGAGCCATGACCCTGGGATCAGAGGTATTTTTATCTCTTTCCCCAGGTGGGTCTGATGATGGTGATGACTTTTGTAGAGCCAACAGAGTACTGTTCATATCTTGTTTCACTTTAACCAAAGCATTGTCATCCAGTTCATATTCACAAAGTAATTCCTGTGCCTTAACTGTAATACTCAACGGATCAGGCACCATCATGGAACAGCTAAAACGACTACTCTGGTAAGGGCCCACATGGACCAAAACTTTAGGGGATCATTTCCCCTCTCTTATAATGGTGCGTAACATTATTACACACCCTTCCTGAGTGTCTAAGTTTAGGGTTCCCGTTAGGGAACCAAGGATTATATTCTTCTACTATATTAAGATAATCAAGAAGCTGGCCATGAGAGATCTTGGCTCCCTTGTCATTTAAGAGCTGTTGCAAGAGTGAAGTGAAGGTAGAGAGATAGGATGAGGTTGGCTGCCCCATCTGGAACTCCCCAAGTCTACTCACCACCATATGTAGATGCATAGCTGCTGCTGTCACTCTTCTTTGGGAGTCTTCACACTTCAGGTCCCTGTTTGGGCACCAATTATGGGTCTCTAGTGAATCCCGGACCTGGGCGTGTCAAGTGCGGGATAGACCAGATGGAGGGACTTGGGTCACTCTTTATTCTCTGCCCGAAGCCTTAAAGAATGAATGCATGTGGAAAGCAGGCATGCAACAGTGTTTATTGTTTGACAGTATCTTTTATAGTTACAGAAGTCAATGGAAGGGTGAGAATTATGACATATGCTTCTCATTAACTAGTTTGCTGTTAATTGCCTAGCTCATTATTTTCTACAGGTCCCATTCTCAGAATAATCAAAGAAGATGTTCAAGGACAGAAAAAGGGAGCAGGGAACAGGGAGCAACTTGACCAAGGAGACTACCAATTAACCACCTGGGGGCAGACTTCCCTTGGAAACAGTGTGCCATTTCTATCCATGAGTACTCTCAGTGGGCCTGGTCAGTCCATGCAGGTGTGTTTCTTGGGTTACCACAGGATCATGCAACATTATTCAGTGGAATTTAGTGCATTCATGTATCTTCAGTGCTCTGGTTTCAGACCATTTTCATCAACCCAAAATAAGAGCCAAAGTAAGAGCCCAGAACCCATCAAGCAGATGCTCCCCAATTTCTGCTCAACTTCAGCCTCTGGTAGCTGCCTACCTATATCCTGACTTGTAAGGCTTTATCAATTCTGGTGTGTCAGATAGCATACAATGTGTGATCTTTCATGTTTGTTTTGGATGTTCATAAACATTGTAGCATAATCCTGTGCTCCATCCCTTTTTCTGGCTGAGTAATATTCACAGTTAGTTTATGTGTTCATCTCTAAAAAGACACTTGGGCCACTTCTACCTTTTGGCCATTGCGAATAGTGCTGCTATGCATAGTGAGCATGCATGGACAGGGAGTTGAGTAGCTATTTTCAATTCTTCTGGGTATATATCTAAGAGTAGAACTGCTGGCGCCTATAGAATTCTATGTCAAACTCTTGAATAACCACCAAACTGTTTTCCACCACATTTTTTCCCACCATTTTTCATTCTGTCCGCAAAGTACTAGACTTCCAATTTTCCCACATCCTTGAAAACTTGTTCTGAGGTTAACTATTTATGTTATAACTATCCTAGTGGGTGTGAAGTGGTATATCATTGTAATTTTGGCTTGTATTTCCCTGGTCACTAATGATGCTAAAGGCCTTTTCATGTGCTTCCTGCCATTTATATGTTCTCTTAGGAAGACTGTTTATTCAAGTTCTTTCTTTTTTTAAAAATTGGGTTGTCTTTTAGTGGCTGAATTATATATTCTCAATAGTAGACCCTTTTCAAATATATGATTTCAGCCCCTCCCCCCATTCTGTGGGATATCTTTTCATTTTATTGATAATGTCCTTTGATACATCTAAGATCTTAGTTTTAATGTGTTTCAGTTTATTATCTGTTTTTTCTTTTGTTGTTTGTGCTTTTGGCATCATTTCCAAATCCAAGATCATGAAGAGTTACCTTGTGTTTTCCTCTAAGAGTTCTATAATTTAAGCTCTTCTTGTTAGGTGATTGATTTCAAGTTGAGCTTTGTGTGCAATGCGAAGTAGGGATATAATTTCACTTCCATATGTGGATATTCTGTTGTCCCAACACCACTGTTGAAGAGACTATGCTTTTTCCATGGAATGATCCTGTTGAAAACCAGCCAGCCATAATAGGTGGCTCTGTTTCATTTTAAAACCTGGGTTCTTTCCCTGCTATTTCCCAGTATGTGCTGTAGGGGGAGGTCTTACTATCTCTGAACCTCCATTTCCTTGTTTGTAAAATGAAAACCTTGGGATTTTGATACTGAAGCTCTATAGCAGCCCAAAGGTGCCATGTTCTGGGTTGTAATTGCAGGTGTGGGCCAATTCTGGTTGGCTTTACCTGTGTAGGGGTGGGATTGCTCACCCTACTTGTTCATCTGTCTTCTGCAGAGAGCACACTTCCCATTTTCCTTGGATTAACTACTGGAAACACTCAGGATCTGTAAAACTTCCTGCCGTTCACTCCCTGCAGCCCTTGTGTTGGAGTTGAACTTTCCATCTGCTGTTCTGGGGACAATGCAAGTCTTCCCATCCAAAATCTTTTGTTTATTTATTCTTCAATCTGAAAAAATTTGCCCAATATGTAGGAAATGAAATCCCAAAGTCATGTCTGAGTCTTCTTTGCCTCCAGGATTGCCGTTTTTGTGTGTGGCAGTGTTGGGAATACTGCAGTATGAAAATGGCAGAAACTTAGACCCCTAAGCAATGTCCAGCCTTTATCTCCCTCTTTCTCAACAGTGCTGATGATGACCCATTCTCTTCCTTTCTTATTAAAGAAAACTCAGATGTAGAACCTCCCTGTTAACTCTGGGTCAGGCTGGCTGTGGGAGTGGGTTGGGGCTATATACTCACTCTCCTGTAATTCTCACCATGACCACATGAGGGCGGTAGAATGATCCCCTGACTGGTTAAGGGGGCGACTTGGCCTGGGGGTCCCTGGAAGAAGTTCCTTAAGTGCTGACGGGTCTCTATTGGGAGGTGATGAAGGATTTGTCTACCTCCCACTCACTCAAACGTTGTGATTGAATTGCATAATCAAGGCAGTGAAGGCAGTGAATGGTCTTAGCTATTGAAGGTCCTGGATCCCCCACTCTAAGAACTGAGCAAAACTTTGGACGATGTCTCTTATAACACACCATGGCACAGATCATCTTGCTTATGGTTCCCAACTTTTCAGAGCGGGGGAGACCTTAGGGGCTGCCCTGATCTCTCATTGAGAAGCCTGCACGCAAGGTCTCTTAGTTCAGGTGGTAGAAAGAGGTGGATCACTCATTTTTTTCCTCCCGAGACCAGGTCTCACTATGTTGCCCAGGGTAGTCTTGAACCCATGAACTCAAGCGATCCCTGGTCTCTTGCCTCCCACCACTTGGATTATAGGCGTGCACCACCACGTCCGGCTTGAATCCCTCATTCCTGCCAACCCCCGTTTCCTATGTAGTTCACTCATGTTTCTCTCTCTCTTTCTCTCTCTCTCTCTTTCTCTCTTTTTTCCTCTTGCTACTGTTATTTTTCTTGGTCAAAGTTACTGAATCTCTTTAAAAATTTTTTTTAAAATTTTCATGCAATGTTGGCCATATTTGTATTGTTATGATTCCCTTTAAGTATGGCCTTCCCTTCCATATTGTTCCCCTATGTCCCCTCCTTTCTCCCCCTTCCCCTCCCAGTCACTCCAACTCCTTGAGCTGCAAGTCATTGGTCCATGTTTGGCCGATGGGTCTTTTCTTTTTCTGGAGCAGTGTTCCTTTCCCTGGGTGCAGACTTGCACTCCTGGATCACAACAGATTAGGCTGCTTTCATCTCCAGCAGTACCTGAGGCAGGTGGTCATGCTGTGCATGTCAAGAACCGCTTGCAGGGCAGGTGTGTTGTGGTTCTCCAGACTCCTCTTGAGTATCTGTCATGTGGTGCTGCTTTGGTGCCGTATAGTTCTGGTATCTTGGGTTGGGAGCTCAACTCCCGTTCACTGGCAGTGGAGAAGTTCCTGCTGGGGACAGACTTCCCCAGGTGATGGATCCAGTTCCTCTCCTCTATTGTGTTAGCACTTCTGCCATGGGGTCCCAGCCACATCTCTGTTGCTTTCTTCCCCCATTGATTGGTAAAGGAGGGAGTCTCACTCACATTGCATAAAACTCTGGACCAGGGGTTTGGTTCCCCAGCCCTGGAGACTATGTAGGTGGGAATCTGTGACAGGTCACCACAATCACTATTCTTATGGTCTTTTCTCGGGTGTCCACCCATTTTTCAATTTTCAGATACTTGCCTACCTACCAGACAGGCAGGCCCTTCTTCAGCTGGTGCTGGGGGATGAGTACTCTCAATTCTGCTCAGGTAGCCAGCCTTTGGGGCTTCTTGCTCCCGCAAAAGTGGACAACAAACCAAATGCTCTTGGGGAGCTGGGCAGCGGGTGTACACAGGAGCTGGACTCAAGACAGAACATGTTCTAGCAGAACATGGGCTTCTCTCTGGTTCGTCCATGAAATGGGGCTGGACAGGGAAACCCCTTGTGGGCACCTGCCAGGGCTGGGAGCTTGGGCCCCCCTTCATGGTGAAAGGATGAAAGACTCTCTGATCTTTCCATAAGTGGAGCTCACGTCTGTTTTCCCTAGCTGCGACTGAGTCACAAAAAGCCTTTTATGATCCATTTTTCTGGCCCTCGTCTCTGTTTTCTTTGGAAATCCGAAGCAACATCCTAAATTTCCTCTGGCTAATTTTAGTCTCCGGGAACTGCAGCCAGATGATGTCAGGCTGGATATTAGATGTGATTGGTCTTCCAGACGTGGCTGTCATCAGCTGCCTGCATTGCCCCATCCTGCAGGGTGACATGTGGGCTGGGAGATGTCAGGGTCATCAGTCCCGCATGCTGCCCAGCCTGGAAGAGGTAGGAGTCTTCCTTCTCTGCAGGAAATGTTCTATGCATTCAATACCCATCTAAGTTCCAGACTGGGAAAGGCTTTCCCCAAGGGAAGGGGTGGTTTTCATGGGATCAGCAAGCTTTCCCAGTGCATGCCAAGAACCTACTGTGTGTCTGGAGCAAGTGGGCAGGGCTCTCCTCTATAAAGGTGGACCCCCTCCACCTCCCACACTCAGTCCAAAGCACTCTCCAGCTTTGCTCTTTTCTTAAGACTGTTTTGAGGACAGTTTTAGATTTACAGCAAGATTGAATGGGAGGTACAGAGTTCCCCCACATCCCCCTGCACCCCACACCCTGCCCAACTGTTCATGTCCACCTCCAGAGGGGTGTTAAGGTGGATAAACCCACCTGGACACATCATCTGTACTCAACACCACAGTCACACCAGGGCTACTCTGGGGCGGAGGGGGGGTTGTTAGTTCTATGTCACGGACACCTTCTAGTAACCAAATTTGATCTCATCAGTGGGGGCAGATCCAGGTCCATGGGCCCTGATGCTTATACTATTTGAGGGGCTTTTAAATAAGAAGAATATGTAGAAAACACTTAATTTGGCAACTTTTGCAAAGGCATGTGGGCCAACCTAAGACGTAGGACTTCAGTTCCGTATGTTATCCTGCACTTGGCTGGGCACTTGGCTGGGCTGCTGACTAGTAGGAGAGAGCAGTGTGTCTTTTGCTTTAATGTAAGGGTTGTACTCCTGCATCGCAGGAAATTAGAACTGCAATGTAGTTGAGGAGGAAGCAGGAAAAATTCACTCCTTGCTCATGGAGGCCACAGAAAGCTTGTCTGCCTCAACTCTGGAAGGGAGAAAATAAGCCTGGGCAAGCAATGCCTGAGTAATACCCCTGCACAGGGGCATTCTTGGAAGCTATCCTACCTCTGCAGTCTCAGACATGGTTCCAGGTTGGTGCTAGAAATGACTCAGGTGGAAAATCCAAAATAAAATATTAGCTATTCAGATTCAATGGTGCACAAAAAAGTAATAATTCACGAGGAAGAGGAAGTAGAGTTTAGAGGCTCTATTCATGCAATTCAGCTCATTAACAGTTTTTAAAAGATCAGTAAATAGTATATTATTTTGCATGGTTATAATTTTGTAATTATGGTGTTGTAATATGTATACCTATCTGTATGTAACTTGTTTTCTTCCCACAAAAAATATTTAAAAATTAAAAAAAAATCAGTTTAAAAGGTAAAGTTATTATTGAAACACCTACTCAGGTTTCAAGCTAAACAGAGAAAGAAATGTCTGGTGGCCCAGGTCCCAGCTCTGAGGTTTCCTACCAGTACCATGGCAGCATCATTGCGAGTGTCTTTTAAAGCTGTGAATTGGATTCTGAGACTTACCGAAATGTTGCTGGTTCAAGGAATGCGAGGTGTATTGATTGGAAACCTTCTGTCTGACAAAAAGATGGTGTTACCAAAGCAAAAACACAAGCCATAGATCAGGAGGAGCTTTGTCATGTGTGGAATTGACAGTGGGTTGGAATAAAAAATGTGGGAAGGACTCCTGTGAGTCAGTGTAAAAAAATAGAAAAGTGGGTCAAAAACACAGATAGGCATTTCATGGGACAGAGGGAGAAAAATGGCTAAAACGTCTGAAATGATGTTCGGGCTCATTACCAATATGCAAAACGTAAATTCAAACCACAATGAGAAAGCATTTCACACCCACCAGGTTGGCTCAGATTTGCAAGTCTTGGAAGGCTGCCTTTTATAGCTGGGGGTGGGTCTGAGAGAACTGCTATTGAAACAGACCAGACCAGATGACACCTTCCTTTCCCCCCCCCCAACTAGTGTCATTCTGAATCCATGCAAATCTTGGAAATGTCATAGTTGTGGGTTCTCACCCCTGAGCTTATTCTTGCCACACATGAGTCAAACACAGAGTATAACAACAGTAGGGTTTATTTACAAGGGGAGAAACTGGGGAAAAGGAAAGCATTTCTAGGGCCACAAATGGCCATTCGTCCTACCCTAGATAGTGTCTACGGTATCCAGCAGTCCAGACCGAAAGCTGCTCGTGAAAGATGGTGTCCCTTTGCTGAGAGCCTAGAGCTGGTGGCACGCTGATAAGTGCACCAGGACCCAACTCACAGTAGCAACTGCAGGTAATCACAGGTGGGTCAGGCAGCACCACAACAACCAGCAGCAGGCGTTTGGAGGTTGTGCTAGTCAGGGCCCAGGGCAACATCAGCAGGATGTGGGCACAGGCCAGTGACACCAGTGAGCAGGTGGTCCCAAGGATCAGGTAGTGCTGACAGTTCTTAGGGGCACCCATCAGCAGCCAGTGGCACAGGTCAGAGCGGTGGTGGTCATGCCAGAGGCAGGGGGCAAGCGGTCAGGCAGTGGAGCCAGAGGATCGGGGCAAAGATCTTTCCAGGCAGGAGTCTCTGGCAAAAGTCTCTGAATCCATCTGTTGGCTCAGTTTTTATAACTTTCAGGGTGCTCAGATTTCAAACCTGATTGGCACCTTTTCAAAACTGGTATGCATTTCAAAACCCAAAGCCTACCAGCACATGAAAGCCTGCACTGTCTTATGCCAGTGGTCGGCACAGGGGAGCTGGGCATGCTGGGCTACACCCCCAGACTAGGCACCAAGGAGCTTCTCTTCCTGACTCCAGTTGTAGGCCTGCAATCTTGAGGTCTACAGAGCTGCCCTGGAATCTGCTGGTGTCAGGGCCTCTCCTACCAGAGCGCCAGATGTGCCTCTGGCTGTAGGACCTGGATCTGGTCTGCAGAGCTTGGCACATAGGAGAGAGGGACAAGAGGACCAGGGCTAAGTGAACCAGACTGGCCCTCTCCTGTACTTGGAGAGACCTCCCCCAAACAAATTTACACCCCAGTGTCTGAGCCCTGTCCTTAAAGGGTAGAGAAGCTAACAGGAGGAGACAACCTGGCTGTGAGTGAGAAGCGGGCGTCAGGAACTCAGGCCAGACTTTGGCTGTGCCCCCAGATCCCTAACAGTGGCTTTGCTTTTGGCTTGAACCTTCTCCCATCTGCTACTTAGTGGGTCCAACTGGGCTCCCAGAAGCCTGGTCTTCACCTGTGTGAATGTCAGCCCTGTTCAGGGAGCGGAAGTTTCTCTTGCTGTACCAGACTAGCATCTGGGTGCTGGAGAACATATTCCACAGCACCCCCAATACAGTAACCATACTTTGGCTGAGCAGAGGCCTTCCTAATCCCTTCCTCCAACCGTCACACAAATGGAGTTGCTGACTAAGGAGGACTGAAATGTCTGGATCCTGGATGATATGAGCTCTCTTATTTTTTTCTGGGTTGGGGCATCTCTTTCCCATCCACACGTGTGTGGATAACATCATCTTCGTAGGTTCTTTTGGCATTGAGGGGAGTGAGATAGAGTGCTTTATAAAGTGATGCCCCCCCCCCTCCACAGTGGTACTATATGGACTTATTCTCACTATGGTGTAAATGACTGAGGACAGTAATGAGGTACTCACAGCAGGTGTGTGTCTGGTTGTGGAAGCTATTAGATGTATGCTATTAGATGTATTCTTTAGTCCTTAATTGGTTACCACCTCAGATGTGTTACTGAAGCCTTGAGCCCCTAACCATCCCAGATCTGTTTTCTAAACTATAAAAAGAATGGGCTGGGTGAGATAATTCTAAGATACTGTGCTCTTTTTAATTATATGGAAGATTTGCTTTCTAATATGACTATGAATGGCAGCTGCCCTTTCTCGAACATGGGACTTGTGCTAATCTACATTCTCTCTTAACCATATCAGGGCCCTGGAAGGGGGCCTTAATTAACATTTTGTTCAGTGCAAAGTGGAAGTTCAGAGAGTTAAGTAGCATCCCTAAGGCCACATAGCCTTGGGGGGGGGGGGCAGTTCTAGAAGGAGGACTAAGCTTAAACTATTAGGCAGTTGCTATAAATCCCGCACCAGCACCCTCCTATTTTTCAAATGTGTTTTAAATTCTTCTGGGGTGGAGGAGGCAAGCATCTTTAAGACACTTGTATCTGAGAGCTCTTTTAGGCAGGAAAATAAAGGCATCTGGCAGAAAACTCTATCCTCAGTTAAAGAGAGGTGAGGGGGAGGCCCCAATCCTATGGTCTTAGTTGTCACGGCAACCACCACATGCTAGGCCAGGTGTGGTCAAGACTTGACCTAGAGATTCCAAGTCCAGTGTCCTCTCCTCTGCCCCTGGCCCCCCTCCATATCCACCAGTGACCTGGTGCACCTGGGCTTCCATCAGATCTACTCCTGGTCAGGCGGGCTGGACAGTGCAGCAAGCAGTGGGACAGCCAAGCCCAGACCCCCAGTTGCAGGCGCTGTCGATAGGCACTAAGCACAAACTGCTCAATGCCATGGAGTGGTGGCATCTTTGTGGGTACCCCCTCAGAGATGTGGGCACGCTGGCCACATGCTGCTCCTTTGGGTGTCTGAGAGCAGAGGGGAAGACCAGGGAAATGGGACCGGTCCGCTTTGAGCCTAATGCAGGAGGCAGCTGGACCAGATTTCCCGGCCCCCACCTCCTGCAGTCTGAGCAGCTTCTTGCTTTGTTTCTACCAAGGTCCCAGAAGCAATTTTGTGGAGGAAAAGACTTCCTCCTTTTAATAAAAACATTTGCAAACTGCTGCTCTGAGCCCTTCTCCAACATAAGGTCAGGCCTGCGGTCTCTTTAGCCTGGGGTTGGGCCTTAGAGGGAGATCAGGGGGTGCTGGGAGCCCCCACACCCACCTCATCTCCCAGCTCCCCTAAATAGCCATCACAAGGCGGAGAGCCCCTGAGAAGAACAAGACCTTTCTGGCTGAGCCCAGCCAGATATGTGCACCTCATTTTGCCTGTGGAGGTGTGTGGACCGCAGGGAACAAAGGGGCCTCACCAGGTGCATGCAGGGTAAAGTACAGAGCTGGCCCCTCCCTCTAACCCCTCTGCCTGGGTTCTCTTCTGCTGCAGCACCTGGAGACAAGCCACGGACTTTGTTTTTAGTTCTTAAAACTCTGGAAATCTCAATGGCCAAAGAGAAGCCTCTGCCTTTTGGGGCATCTCTTCTGTTCTCAAGAAAGCCTATCATCCCATACAAGTCCTCACCAGTGCCCCAGGAGGAGAGCACCCATCTGTCTCCCAGATTCTGCATGCTCCTCACAGACCATGGGGCCTCACTCCCATAAGAACCAGGCAGCCCTCGCCCATGATCCAGAGGTTTCTGGTCAACCAGCTTTGTTTTCTGGTCCTGAACCTTGACCTTGACCTGGAGGCCTGTTAAGAGGGATGCTTCCCCAGTGACATACAGTGATGGCAGCACCAGGCTGTGGCCCCAAGGGTCAGGGCCCACAGACTCATCTTCCTGGGCTGCTTTTGGTGTCATCTTTCAGGCCCAGACCGGCTGGCTGCCAGCCTTGGGGGACCCTGGGGATGGTACAATTTCTTTTTGGAGAAGGAAAAGAGGAATGCTTCAAACAATAACTTCAGATTAACAACATGAACCTCAGAAATCCATCCAGGAGAGGCAGCTGAATCGCTGAACCCTGAAAGATCAAACAGAGGCAGGGATGACACCCCCTCTGTTTCTTGTTCCCCCAAATGGCTCCAGAGCCTGGATCCCTAAATTCTGTTGTGATGAAATCCCCTTCAAGCCCCTGGGGACATTTCTGGAAGACTTGAAATCCCTCCACCAGCAAATTCCAGCACAGTTGCCTTCATCCAGGCAAGCACAGAGATGCTAAATAGCTTGCTCCAAGTCACACAGCTAGTGAGTGGCAGGCTTGGCGCCACACCTAGGTGGTCAGAAGTGGCCCCCTGAACGCTGCCAGTACCACTGGCTGCCTCAGGAACTGGTCAGCTGAAGAGGCAAATCTGTAAAATAAAAATAGTAGTGGTACCAGTGTCTTCAGATTACTGCAGACACGGAGGGATTTACATGAAAAGTGGTGCGTCCGCTAAGTCTGCTGGTCTGCACACAGCCAGGCTCTGTGCATTTGGGTTGTTATTGTGACCCTGCTCTGCATGGGCCAGACCTCCTGCTTTCACGAACTAGGAAGAGAGAGAGCAGCCTCCCCTCTCCCTCCTGGCCGTGGTGACACAACCCTGGATAATGAACTTCAGCATCAAAACCTTTTCCTTATCTCTACCTTAATCCCCTTTCTGCTTTTTCTGGCCTTAGTGGGAATAGAAAACAGCTGTTCAGGGCTGGCGCCCTTCCTGAGCCTCGGGCAGCTCCCGCACAGAGCTGCTGGGGTGCTTGGACACACAGCCAGGGGGCCATGCACCACCCGGCAGGGAGAGTGCTCTCCCTCCTCCCTCCTGAGCCCCTGAGCTCCTCCCTGGCACCTCCCACGCCAGCATCTTTGCAGCTCCATGTGACCGGGGAATACCCGCCAGTGGTTTCAAGCACAAGCATGGATGAGCCGTGACCCCTGCCTTCAGAGTGCACAGCCCACAAGGAAGAGGGGTACACAGAAGGTCACCCATGTCCGGGGTGACAGGTGCTATAAGCACCATGGTCTTAGGGAAAGGAAAGACCTGGTTTCTGATTCTGACTTTCAGCTGACCTTCAAGCTGTGTGACCTTGCATACATTGCTGAACTGCTCTGAACCTCTTCTCTTCAAAAGACAGGGTGATAGGGTATTTCTGTCTTTCGTCCAGTGGTGACTAATGGTCCATTGGTCTTACTCATCCCTTTGCCCTGTGGGTTGTTTCTTAACCTCCCAGGCAAGGTCTCAGTCCTGCTTTGCTGATGTGATTGCCTGAGGGACCCGGCTGCCACTATGCTACGTGTGCATTTGGTCCTTCAGTGGTTTGTGCTTCCACAGCAAGGATGCTTATTCAAAGCTCCTCTGTCCAAGAAGGAACTCAAGTTACTTTTCAATAAAAGTCTTGGCAGAAGTTCCTGAAAAGATTTGCCTTGCCTGTGATCCTGATATAGAAAAGGATGAAATTCAATTATTCTGTCCTGTCCATGAGCCCCACCACTGGTGCACAGCCATAATTATATCCGATCAGTGGGCTCCCCGGCCCCTGATGGGGTTCATTGTGCTGGCATGTGCTGAGGTGTGTGTGGGAGCACGGGGCAGGGCTCCTGCCAATGTCACATTGCCCTCACTGCCCTTCCTTTCAGGGTGATGTGGTTTGGAGAAGCTCCACCTTCCTCAACAACCTGGGAAGGGTGACTCTCTGCAAGTTAACTGAGAAGTTGGTTGCCCAGGCCAGGTCCGGCCAGGCCTCTGCTATCTGGGGGCCTAGGCCCAGAGCATCATGGGGAGATTCTGGAACTCCAGCCTGCAGCCAGCTCGCTGCCCCTGATCTGCAATCCTCAGGGCAAATTTGCTTCCTGTCTGTTTCAGGAGCTCGAGCCAGGGGCCTGAATGAAGGCTGAGTGGGTGGGCTGCTGCCTGTGTGAGATCAGGCAGGGGTGAGTGCGGAGTGGAAACAGCCACTGTCTCTTACACACATATGTACACACATGCACACACATTTATATTCACACATCTATGCGTGTACACATATAGGGACACACACAGAACTTGCCTGGTATAGCCGCAATTTGGGGTACCCATGTTGCCAAAGGTTTGCTAACACGGGCTCCTGCATCTGTGCCCCAGTCACCGGAACTGCACTAGGGCTGCTGTGTGTGCTGGCAAGGGGCCTGGGAGCATGGGAATCTCAATAGCCCCAGCGAGTTAGAGTGCTCGTCACAGGGAGGGGAGAGTGAGGCCCAGAGTGGTAAGGGCAGGGCTTTGTCTTGTCCCAGGGCAGGGGTCGGCCCCACTGGCGCCATCTCCACGTCTCCACCACACCAGTGAATAATTAAAGAAAGCTAAACAAACATGCTTTGAATGCCTGTCCCTGACAGATGCCAGGGGAGTCACAACCCCCCAGCCTCAGCGCCTGTCTGGCAGGTGGCTTGGGGAGGGCGAGTTGGTTGCCTGGCCCTGCTCACCAGGCCCCCGGCACCAGGCCCCCTCTGGCAGGGGATCTGGGCCCCCTGTGCTCATCAATAGCCAAGCCACCCCTCACCTGCCAAGCAGGGTACCCAATGCCAGAGCAAACTGGCCTGGGCCCAACACACTTTCCAGAAATAACTTCCTGTGGGCCTAAGGCTCACCCCTTCCTCCCGCCTTCCTCCCGCCTCCCTCCCACAAGGGGCCCTGTTTGTTACCTCAATCCCTGGAAGCACACCTAGCTCCTGATGCTTCCAGAATGTTCCCTGGGGTGGATCAGGACTCGCTTGTAACTCACCGGTGGTGCCCTGGCTCCTGCTCTTCCCCCCACCCAGGAGCCAGGCCCTCCTGACACCAGTGGCTAGATGGGGCCTCACGTGGAAAGCCTCCTTTCCCGAGTCCTCTGGGCTGGTCCTCCTGCAGAGTTGGCACCTGTTTCCCCATTGTAGGGCCTGGGCATTGCCCTGAGGGTGGGCACCCCCATTTATACTTCCTGCCACCACCCTCTCTGTTAGC
The DNA here is from genome assembly GCA_004024945.1 of Uropsilus gracilis. Classification (NCBI taxonomy): domain Eukaryota; kingdom Metazoa; phylum Chordata; class Mammalia; order Eulipotyphla; family Talpidae; genus Uropsilus; species Uropsilus gracilis. Next base: position 15,522 of record PVHY01007225.1, read on the forward strand.
CCAGGGTTACCAAGGAGCAGACAGGAGAAGCCAATGGCTTGGGGGAAGGAGGGCAGAGGCACAGGAGGGGGATGAATAGATGGGAGGCCACATGTAGGTGGGGTAAATGGACGGGGCTGGGAGGGTGGGGGCGAAGTGGGGGTAGAATAACTTGGTGGACAAATGAACCCTGTGTGTCCTGATCTGTCTTTCCCCACCAAAGGCTTCTTTTTGAGGCCCAGGAACCCTCTGTCTGTCTTAAGAGGGAGATAAGCTCATCCCTCACTCCCTTCCTCACCATTAAATGATGTGACTTCAGCGGCTAAGAGCCTTTGGGGGCCCACCATTTTGCCCAGGGTCCCCCCAAATGTAAGTGCCCCTGCAGCGGATCTCTGACCTAGAGGGTACCTCTCACTTCTGCTGCTTGGGATTACCCCGCCTGGGGGTAAGCTGGAGGCTCTGATGGCCAAACCTCCTCCAGTTTGGATGACTGGGGCTCCCCTGAGTGGGCTCATTTTGCAGAATGAAACAATCCTGGCAGCAAATGTCCCCAAGAAGCCATCCCTGCCTTCCCTTGGTTTGCAGTTAATACCTGCTTCTCTTTCCACCACCCGCTTCCTGGGGGAACTAGAGAGAGAGAGAGACCTGTATTCAGCGCCCCATGTGTAGCCAGAAAGCAATGCCTGCTGCCCTCTCCCCTCCCCCAGTCGTTTGTGGAGTCCCAGAGTCAGAAAACTGTATACATTCTTCTGGCTGTTTTAAAGTTTCAGTGTTTATACCTCAGTCTTTAATCTGTTTTATGTATCGGGGTTGCTGACAAGGTTTTATTAAGGGGGAAAAGGGTTCTGTTCCTAAAAAATGCTTATAAACCAGGAACTGGACCCAGCCCAGGGTGTCTAGGGTGGGAGATAAGGGTCTCTGCCAACCCACAGAACCTATAAACCCAGCTGGGGCTGGTGAGCAGAAAGCTGGTGGCCAACAGCTCCCCTTGTCCTATTCAGAGGCCAGGTACCCTGCTGGGGACACCTTGCAAATCACCTATTCCCTAGGTCCCAAGACCCTCAGGCGCCACCCCCTGCCTCTCACACAGCTGACCATTGTAGGAAGGATGTTAGCCAGTGATGTGTGCAGGCTGATGTTGGGGGGAGGTGTGGATCTGTGTGGGGCTGGTGGGGATGCAGGAGCTGTAGCCAAGGGGCCTCCCATGGCCAGCCCCCCCCCCCCCCCGCATGCAGAGTGGGGCCTCCTGAGTGCCCTGCTCTTGTGTGCTGTGTAACCAAGTGGGGTTCCTGCAGGGTCAGGCCTTGAACTGAGAGAGGAATTTAGGCATCCCTGACTTCTAGAGCAATAAAAGTTCCTTAGAACAGCTTTGAGCCATTTAGTTCCTCATTAAAGAGCTCCGGGACTCTGGGGGAGACAGACATAAATAGATAATTACAGCGTGGGGAGCTTCGTGCCTGGGGGGTTAGCCATTCCCAGTCTCCTAATTGACCTTCCGGATTCCAGTCCTTCCCACTCCCACCCACTGTGCACTTAGCTGCCAGAGTGAGCTTTTAAAAATGCGATCTGGTCTTGACTTTCACCACCTCAGACAGCTGTCCTTTGGCCTTAGGATACTGCTGAGCTCCTCTCACCAGCTCCCTACCCCCACCCCAGGTTAGAACCCTTGCCTTAGTGACCCCCAAGCATGCTCTGATTAGACAGGACTGCTGGCAGACCCCTGTTCTGTTCCTCTCCAGGCTTTTCTTCCCTCTGCTGCTCCTGGTTCATTACAGTGTATTCCTTAGACTTCACCTTAGATGCCACTGCCTCCAGGCAGTCCTCCCTGACCACTCCCACCCCATACTGATTTTGGGGCCTTCCTGTTGCTCTTTTGCACATTCTATCTTCAGAGCTGTATCGTATTCCTTACTAGCCTGTGTCTGTTTGCCCATCTCCTTCCTCAGACTTAGTTCTCAAATCGGGGATTCATTTATCAATGTTCAGAAATTTTTTGAAGCCCTGCTTTATGTCTGGCACTGAAAGTCACTGGTAAATAGACTAAATAGACCCCTGTCCACAAGTTGCTCAAAAGCTGGCAAAGAAGCCCGAGGTGGCTCAGAGCTGTGAAGCCAACACTTTGCTGAAGAAACAAAAGTTCCATGTGCTGAGGAAGAAGACCTAGCTGCAGGCAGGTGGCTTGAGGAGGTGCCCTGAGGATGAGGCCCTGAAGGACTGAGAGGAGTTTTCCAGGAAAACTCACCCACGACTTCCCTGCTTGCCTGCCTGCCCAGAGGCTCTCCCGGTGGCCAGACTGCTTTTGCTCCAGTCCACCCTCCAGCCCCACTTCTTCTCTTGCAGAATGCATGAACTGTACCCGGCTCAGCGACATGAGTGAGCGGCTGACCACGCTGGAGGCCAAGGTCAGAGGTCTAGGGAGCCTGGATCTGGGAAGCTGTGAGGGGTGGGGTGCACCATGCACCTGCTGGGTGTGGCTAGGGAGACTCCGGGGTGCTCCAAGGGTCCTGGAGGCTCCTGGTGGCCTTTCTGGGCTGCGCCTGGGAACTCAATCACTGGATCATCCCCAGATCTCCAGAAACTCCTTGGGCAATGGAACTGTGGGTTGCCTGTTGGAGTCAGGATGTGCAAAAGGGAAGATGAAGAGCCCTCCCAGGAGCAGAGCCCCAGCATCTGGGGCAGGTGGCGTTGCCCAAGAGGTGGTGTGAGCCTGGCCAGCCCACCGGGAGGCTAGAGTGAAGACAGCACACCAAGACCTCTGGGGGATTCCCTGAGGTCCTGGCAAGAGCCCTGAGAACAGGCAGGAGGCCGGAGGCAGGGCCTCCAGCCCAGAAAGACCTGATAGGCGGGTACCCCTTGTAGACACATGCACATACGTGTGTACACACTCATGAACACAAGCACACACACATGCACACACACAGCCCCGGTCCACGCTGCATTGTCTTGGCCTGCCTCCCGTCCTGAAAACCTGACTGTGAGGACACCTGCCCAACTGGAGGCACAGCAGGTGACTGTCACTAGGTGTGAGACGTACTTGGGATCACCAGCTGCTGGCTGAGTGACTCCATCCAGCCCCCACCTCTTCAGCTGAGAAATGAATGAAAGCACCAGCCTGGAAAGGCTGTGGGCCCTCAGGTGACGTGGTGGTGGCTTCGGAAATGGTCGGTGTTCTCGTCCAGCCCCCTTGCTGCCCTGTCTCACAGAAGAAGGCACAGTGAGAGGAGCCCCAGTGCCTCCCTTATCCTTGAGCCCTTCTGCAGTTGGGAGGGACCCCTGGCGGCAGGCTGGCAGTGGGGACTCGGCCCTTCCTTGGACAGTTGCTCTGTGGAGACGGAAGCCTTTGGGGAATAAATGCTGCCACCTGGGCAGGATGGTCAGACAGTTCTGGCAGGGGACGGAGGGGGACAGGGGAAGATGGTGAACTCATGGTACCGAGATTTTAGAAAAGTTGGGGTCCCCAGGTCACCTGGCCTGAAGGGCATTTCCAGATTCCCAAAGCCTTCCTGTGGTTTGTCAGAGTGTGTTCTGGCCCCAGTCCAGAACCTTGGGGTGTTAAAAATAACAGGTCTGGGGGAGCACTAGCATGGCACTAGCTGTCCCCACCCCCGGATGCTGGCCCATGCCCTCCAGCATGAGCAATTCCTCCTCCACCCTCCCATCCTGACACCTCCCTCCCCTGGGCCCTGCATCACAGCCAGTAGGTCAGAGGTCTTAAGAGTAGCGGGCTGGAGAGGGGCGGGGGTGGGGGGGCACGGGGTGGGGGGCGCTGATGGCCAGGATGACCTCACAGCTCCAGGATCTGTACCAGGGCCAGATAAGCTGCAATGATCAGAGACTGGGAAGCCGGGGCCAACCCAGGTCATAGGCTAGAGTCAGCCAAGTGAAGGCAGAACCAGGCAGGCAACCCCCAGACAGGGAGTCAGAAGCCAGGCAGCTGGCATAAGGGAACAACCCAGAGGTCTGGAAGCTGAGGCTTCTGCTCCCACAGACAAGAAGTCTGTTCTGGTGTGTCAGAAGGAGGTGTTTAGCTGCAATTCATAGAACCCCAGTCAATGGCAGCCTATTCCATTTATTATTGGTTCAGGAAGTCCAGCATAGGTGGTCTTGGAATTGGTTTGGTGACTTGAGAACTCAGGCTTTTTATAGCCTTCCCTCCCTGCTTTAGTGACTTGGCTTTTGTCCTCATGATTACAAAGCGGCTGCTGAAGCGCAAGGCATCACACCTCCCCCTCTCCCAACCTGTGTTCAAAGGCAGGAAGTAGAGGGAGGGGCAAAGGACCCCAACAGACTCGTTATATCCCATTGGCCAGCACTGGGCAATATGCCCACCTCATATTGGCAAGGGAACTTGAGGAAATGGGTATCTAGGCTTGTTGTGGTTGGCTTAGGCCAATCATAATTCCTCCTCCAGGGCACACCCACTGGTACACAATAGGGGGTTCTGGGGCCAGGGGAGAGGGAGTGGTTGGGGGTCAGGAAACTCTCAGGGTACACTCCGTTTTCCCTCCCCATGGGTGCCAGTTTGAAAAAGACCCAGACTTGCTGATCCAGGATTCCTGCCACCCTCTTTCCCTGGAAGGCTGTAAAAGGCTGCTGGGGAACAGAGGAGCAGGAGGTCTGCATGAAAGAATGTCCTGCCTGCTTTCCTCCCCCTCAGTTTACACTCTGACTTCATGGACCACAGGGAGTGGGAGGGAACCCAAGGGGATTTCCCTGCACGAGGGTCTGTTGGAGGGGGGCTGTTCCCCAGTGCAGGAGGTTGGCCACGCAGCTGGGCTGTCATGAGGTCATCCGGGCACTGCCCTCCAACTGTGGTCTGCTTTTCTTGGGCTGAGTCCCCACACCCACAGACGCTGCCTGGTGAGCTCATGGCCGCCAGGAAGGCACCAGTTTCCCCCAGAGCCTGGCCACGTCCAGGTCAGAAGGACTTGTCCTTCAGCCAGGGCTGATATTGACTTGGCCGGGGCTCCTCTGCCTGACTCTCAGCTCCCGAGCCATGGAGCTACTTCCTCTCTGTCCAACTGGAGCTGCCCCTGAGACCTGCGACTCACCCACCCCCAAACTGCACACATCACCTTCACCCCCAAACCTGCCCACTCTCATGTTTGACTGGTGGCATTGCAACTCGTAGCTTCAGAACCAGGCTGCAAGCAGGCCGTCACTCCGACTTTTAGTCGCCCTCCTGCCCCAAGCCCTGGACACTATTCCTCCTCCCTCTCTGCCCCCGCTCTGCCCACTCCCCCTGTCGCGGGTCACTCCATCACTGCCACTGATAGCCAGTTCCCCTGTCCCCTTCTCCTCCAGCTCCTTCGAGACCCCAGAGCCCCTAACCTCCTGGTGGGACCTCAAGTTGTGAGTGTCTGCTCTGCTTGAAGATTCAGAGGGTGGGTTTCAGGCCTGAGCTGCTGTGGGATCTGAACCAGCTGCCCTGCTTCTCTGTGCCTCCATGAACCTCTGCCACGGCCAGGCCCATGGTGGAGCTGTGACTGAGATGCCAGAGGGGGTCCTGGCCTAACCCCCTGCTTACTTGGTGACCCTTGGTGACTTGGGCATGGTGAGGGGCCACACCTTGCCTGTGGTGTGCCTCACGGGCCCTTCTGCAGACTGGAGTGGGCGGGGGGCACTTGGAGAAGCAGCCCTGAGAGATGCCCGCTTCCTGGGTGGTCCCATCTCCCAGATGGCATTGGTCCCACTGCCTCAGGCTTGGCATAAAATGAGGGTGCAAGGACTGAGGGGGGGCGGCCCCTGCTGCCCAGGGGTCAGACAGATGGCAGGGAGGAGGGGACAGCTAACTGGGTCTTAGGATCTCCCAGGCTTCAGGAGGGAGGGCTGGCTGGTGGAGGGCTCTGCCAGCTTGGAAGGGGGGAGGTCTCGGGGCAAGGGGGCGCTGGGGGTGCTAGTCAGAGCACTAGAGATAAGCAGGATGGAGGAGATGCAGGTGAGGCCAGGAGAGGCGGGGCAGGCTGGTCCAGGAAGGGTACCTGTGCACCAAGCAGTTTCGGCAGCAGCTCAGCAGGGTCCTCACTTCCCTGCTGGGGAAGGGTCCAGGACCCCAGGCCCAGGGAGATAGGGTAGGGCTGAGGTGTCGTCAGAGAGGCATGGGGTGGCATAGGCCCTGACCCCTCTTGGAAATGGGAAGGCAGGGTCTAGGGGAGATCCCAGCATTCTGGTGTTGGGGTAGGTACAGGATGGAATGGGGTAGGGTGCCGACCAAGGAACTGGGGTTCAGATGTCTTTGGGCAGTAGCGCTTGTGGGATTAGAAGTCAGTGATGATGGTAAGAGTGGGGACCCCCAGGCAGGCTGTCAGCAGCCCCCTCCTCAGGCCTCTTTGGGGAGTCTGGGGACCTAGTGGGAGGCAGGGCTGGCTCCCAAGCGCTGGAGGAGTCCTGCCATCACCCATGCCCTCCACCCACCATGGCGATCAGGACACAGAGCACCCATGGACACTCACATGCTCTGGGAGACTGAGCTGGGCATGCACACCCCCTCCCTGGGGGGTCCAGGCAGTAGGACGACGTGACCATGATGGTTACGCTGCAAACCTCTGATCCAAGTGACTATGGCTCTGGGAGGAAAGTACAGGGCTCCAACAGAGTCCCATGGGGACCCGCTTGAGCCCCAGGTCCAGGGGGGAAAGGGTTTTCCTGAGTGGGGAGGAGGCGGGCGGGGTGGGAGAGCATTCCGGCAAAGGGTGCCATGGTCCCATGGAGAGTCCACCCCCAGCCGTGGCCAGCTGCGGTTCTCGTGGGCATGCATCCTTGGGCTGAGGCCTGGCCTGGCCTGGGTCTGACCTTCTGCCCCCTTCTGGTCCAGGTTCTCTTGCTGGAAGCAGCGGAGCAGCCCTCAGGCCCCGACAACAATCTGCCAGCCCCTCAAAGCACCCCACCGACCTGGAACGAGGACTTCCTTCCTGATGCCATCCCTCTTGCCCACCCAGGGCCTCGGAGGAGAAGACCCACGGGCCCCATGGGTGAGTGAGGCCTGCAGGGAGGGTACAGGCGCGGCCTGTCAGGACTTCCACAAGTCGGCCACACATTACCCTCTGGTTTGAATGCATCCCTGGGACATTTGGAAACATTGAGGGATTAAAACTGGGGGATTTCATATCAAAATCAGAATTTCTAGCTTCTAGGAAAATGAAAGCTCTTGCCGTTGGGACTGACAGCCTCATGACAGCTGTTTGCAGCCGAGTCTCAGCTGTTCCTTAGAGTCTAAGCTCTAGTTTGCTGCAGTCCTCACCATTCCTTATTGTCGAGTCCAGTCACCATCCTCATTACTTGTTCTGCTGTCCTTAGCATCTGTCTTTAGGCCTCTAGCTGTCCCATTCTTGTTTGGCTAGATTTCACAGCAGCCCTGCCTATATACCCCCAGGGGGTGGGGCACTTATTGCCTTCTGCCACCTGCTGGGGGTTCCTCATTGAACTCTCACCAGAGGTGCAGGACATTTGTTGCTCTCTTCCCTCCCTCCACATTTTAAAGTCCAGACTAATCACTTTTCTCTCCCTTGGCCTGGACTCTGCTCCCTGAGGCTGCCGGGTGATGATAATAAAGTAGGTCCTCATCAACTCTTACGCATGGTCAGCTGATCCAAAGAGATTCTGAACATGTATATACGTTACATGGAGAGTGACACAGAGGCCACACCCACCTAACCCCGTGTATTGTCATAATTCTACTTTACTGGCAATTCTTCCTCTCTTACTGTGCATGTATTCTATAGAGAGTTCAGTGCTATTGTGGTTTCAGGACCTAGGGTCTTGGACAGGATCCCTACAGACTACAGACAAGGGGGCCTCTTTGGTTGTAACAGTGTGGTCAGGATTATGGGGGCTTCACCCCCGAGTGCCTTTAACTGCCACCTTGTCAGTGTGGCTGGACTAAGATTTTAAGACAAATTCCTTCTGATGGGGCAGCTGTGCTGTGGCAGTTACTAAATATCCTTGTATCAGTCGGGCTGTTTGGATAGTATTTCTGATCATCCCAATGAGCTCGTAAAGCTTGAGGAGAAAACTGAGGCTCAGAGTTGTTTCTCGGGTTACCCAGTGATCCAATTGCATTTCGTCTCTAACTCTTGGCCCTGCTGGAGTCCTTTGGCGGTGATGCCCTGTCTCTCTCTTTTCTCCTCCAGCTCCTCAGCCAATACAGCTCTGGGCACTTGCCTCTGTTCTCTCCCTGCTTCTCTGTCTTCCCTGTGCTGTGGTGGTGGTAGAGGGGGGAGGGTAGGAGAAGGCAGAGGCAGTGGGAGAGCTGGCTTCCAGTCCAGGCACCTTGCACTCTCCTGAGGCAAGAGGGGTGAGCTCAGGTCTGCTTTGGGAGAGCACATCCTCACTCTGGGTCTCTAGTTTCCCATGCCCTGAAAGGTGCCAGCCCCAACCCCCCTAGAGAGACAGGAGGCTGATAAGGACTCTGAATCTTTGGGCAGGACCTTCTCCTCACCAGGGAAAGTGCAGTTTCAAGAAATGGCCACCAGGTGGCGCACAACTCCCATAAATGGTGGGTGCGCCCTGGAACCTCCCAGAGCAGGTGGGATCCTGGAGGAAACCAGCCCTTGTCAAACCCCTCCTTTCTGGTGGACAGTTACCTGCAGTTCCAGCAAGGGTTTGAGAAGCCAGAGCTGGTCCTCCATCACTTCAGTGGATGTCTCCAGGCATTCAAGAAGGGGCTGCCCCCAGGCCACATGTGGACCTGCTGCCTCTGCTGTGGTCCACCTGTGGGGCCTGGAGGCTCCCGCTCGGCGAAGCTGTCCTCCCAGCCTTCGTAGATCTCCAAAGAGGCTCTTCAAGACAAGCCCGCTTCCCCTCCCAAGCAGGGAGACGGTAGGCCTTGGAGAGAGGAGACTGCCTCATCTGCAGCCTGACTCTGAGACCTTGAGCAAGGGACCCTCCGTTTTCCCATGTGTCAAATGGAAGCAAAATTCATCTGGGTCACTTAGACGTAATAAGTACAATACAGGTTTGTCAGTTGATGAATGACCTGCGAGCAGACTGCGGCGTCTTTGCCTTTGGGGGAGACCCCAGAGGGTAGTAGGACTCCTGGGAGCAGATCTGCAGAAACTTGAAGGGTCAGGCCTGGCGTCTCCGGTGGCAGCTGAATCCTTTGTGTCCTCAGGCTTTATCTCACTCTCTCCCCAGGGCCCCCAGGGCAGACAGGACCTCCAGGGCCCGCAGGCCCCCCGGGCTCCAAAGGTGACCGGGGCCAGGCAGGGGAGAAGGGTCCAGCAGGGCCTCCTGGTAAGGATACTTCCCACTTGACTTTGTCCACTGGGGGAAGGAGGGCTGGCTGTCTTCCCAGTATGAGCAGACAAGACACTCTATATGCCTACAGCTTGCTGGCCCTAATGACTGCCAGCATGGGGGACTCCAGGTCCACGTCCTCCTAGTAGCACCCCTGTTGCTGACCCCTGCCCCAGGCCTCTCAGGGCCTGGTCTCAGCCTGGGCTTCAGGAAGAGAAGGCTCTGGGTGCTGTGGTGCAGGTGTGGGGCTGGAGTATCTCAGGCATTCTCTGAGATCCCCCAGTTCCTTCCGGGTCCTTTGGGGGGAGTGAGCCCTGGTCAGGGCGGGCACAGGTTCAGCCCAGGCTGGCCAGCACGGTTGGTACCCCTGCCCCAGAGCTGAGGTCTCTGGATGGCTCAGAAGGTATCTTGTCAGATCTATGACTCGCCTCCCCTTCTCCCTGCAGCCCTGGTGCCTTCTGCATGGGCCTGGGAAGGGAAGCCATGACTCTCACATCCCAGGAAGCCCTCCAGGGAGCACTCCAGGGGTCGAGAGGCCTCCACTTTTGTCTACCCCCCTCCCATTTCCTCTCCGTACTGCCAGCAGCCACACTGGGCCCTCACATGCCTCCTCTTCTCCCCATTGCAGGCCTCTTGGGGCCACCAGGGCCCCGCGGGCTTCCTGGAGAGACAGGGCGCCCTGGCCCCCCTGGTCCCCCCGGCCCAGCAGGCAGCCCGGGCCTCCCTCCGAACATCCCCCAAGGCGTCCTGTACTCCCTGCAGCCACCTACGGACAAGGAGAGTGAGTGCCGAGCCTGGGGGGTGGGGGGCAGGCCTGAGCCTCGCTGTCCTTTGGGGAGTCAGCCTTCCCCAAGGGGCGCCGTGAAGTAGACCCCATCAGGGAGTGAAGCATTGCTTGGGACTGAGGGTCTGTGGGGGTGGGGGTGGCCCCTGGGGGGGCTGATGATGGCCCCCAACCCCCTTTGGTCCCTGCGAGACCTGCCTCTGTATTCATCTCCTGCCCTTGGGGTCCTGAACCCCCAAAGGTCACTCTGCTCACTGGACTGGCCCCACGTTCCCACCTGGGGACAGTGGCTCCAAGGTCGCAGTGACCACCTGTCCTCTCACGGATGACTTCACTGCGGGCCACTCAGGACTTTGTCGAGCACCTGCTATGTGCTGGCCACATGCGTCCACTGGGTTGCTGCGGTGAGCAGAGTGGACTCCCGCCTCAGGGACGGGCTAGTACACGGGCACCTGGGCGCATAGACCTCACGGCCTGGGGGTGCCGCAGGGGCCTGGGACTCAGGGCCAGGGCGCTGGGGCTGAGGGGCGGTGAGGCAACAGCACCGGTGGTTGCCCTGGGAAATCAGGGAAGGATGGGGGACCTATCGGGGAACTGTGGGAGGGAGGGACCGCCTCCAGCTGGTGCTTCTGTTCCCCTGGGCAGCAAAGACTTGACCCTGAACCTCACTGCACCTCTCTGAGCCTCAGTTTCCCCTTCTGTAATGTGAGGTGGGAGTCCTTCCTGCAGACATGCTCTGGGAGTTGAAAAATGCATCCTGTGGCGGGACTCATTCCCAGGCAGACTGGGGTCCTGGGCAGTGCCTGGTGGACATGACCGGGCCGGGCAGGGGCAGGCTAGAGGGGGCCCCACTTTCACGCTTCTACCCCCTGATGCTCACATGGACCCAGTGGTGTGTCATGGGTAGGGGGGGAGTGGGTAACACCTGTGAGGTTCCTTGGGGGGTCTCAGGCTCGTAGCCTACCCCCTGCACCACAACAAGCCTCCAGGAGCTCCAGCCACCCTGACCCAGGTGTGATACCCTGGTATTGCCCACCTCCCACACCCTCCTGGGGCCCAGAGCCCTCCCGAGGCTGTCCTTCCCTCCCTAGAGGGTGAGGGGTGAGTGTTTGGGGAGCGAGGAGGAGCTCCTTGCAGGAAGCTCCATCTGGAACTGAGCAGGAGGCGCACCTGCAGGCAGGTGGTCAGGTGTCCAGGTGTGGTGGGAGGTGGCCATCACCACCCAGTCATTCCCTGGGCAGGCTACTGCCTGCTCCCTCTGAGCTGCCATTGCCCTGAGGAGGGGCAGGAAGAGGCCACTTGGAGCTCATCTTTGAGAGGCTCATTCCATGGGGGAGGGGCTTTTACACAGACCTCACCCCTGCCCCCAGGCTCTGACAGAGGCAACCAGGACCCTGCAGCTCAGAGGGGTGGGCAGGGAGGGCTTCCTGGAGGAGGACTCACAGGAGTGAGCAGGTGGGTGCACTAGGATGGGTACGAGAGGCTGGAAGAAGATGCCAGACGTAAGAGGGTGGGGCAGTGCCTGAAGGCTTGGAATGTTCAGGAAGGAGCTTGTGCTTTAGCTGAATCCTGCAACCCTTCCTGCCTTCTGCTCTTCTGAGTGGTGGGAGGAGTGGTGCCTGCTCATTAGGGCTGCTGTGAGGCCGGGGGGTCAGGGTGCCCCTTTTGTCTCTGGGGGACCAGCCTCCCACTTTACTGGTCTGGCTTTGCTGGCTCACAGGCCTCTCTGCTCTTCCCACAGACGGAGACTCGCAGCTGGCCTCTGCTGCTGTGGACACCGTGCTGGCCGGCATCCCAGGACCCCGGGGCCCCCCTGGCCCACCAGGTAGGTGCAGGCGAGGCAGCACAGGCTGCTTGGGATTGAGTGCCCGCCCTGGGTTCTGGCCTGGCCAAGGGACCTCAAGGGGGCGGGATGGGACTCGTGGCTATGGCAGGATGCCTGGCCTGCCTGAACCCCTGTGTGGCCTGAGGTGGGGCCGGGTCCTCTCACTGGGTGGCAGCTCCCTATGGAGCTGGACACAGGAACCTCATGGCTTCCTGCGAAGTCTGAGGCCACTGAAGCTCTGGATTGCCCTTCTGGGGGCAGGAGGGGCCTGCGGGCTACACTATACCGATGCCTCCCCCGGGCCCACCTGCCAGCCATGTCTCGGGCATGTGCTCTACCAGCAAGTGGACGGATAGTGCAGGCGCCTCTGGAATAACATCCCTGTCCCTCATTTATCTCTTGTGATCAACAGATACTTACAGAGCACTTCCTCCGGGTGGAGCGGTTCAGTGTCCATGGGTGGGGGCTGGTTCATGGCAGGGATTTGCCTTGAAGACAGGTGGGAGTAGGTTGCTGGGAAGGCTTCCTGGAGGAGGTGATGGTCATTTGAGGCTAGTAGGGAAGGACTTGCTGAGCTGTGGACAGAGAGACTCCAGAAGGGGGAGGCAGCATTGGCAAAGTCATGGAGATCAGGGAGCATCTAGTGGTTGAGGCGGAGGGAACTGGGCTGAGGGGGGATCTAGATGAGCAATGTCTTTGGGAGACGTTGCAGGGTGTGGTGGATGGTCAGGAAGTGGTGGCAGAAGTTCAGGCAAGAGGACCAGGCTCCAATCCCTAGGAGGGGAGGAGAGGGGCAGAGGAGAGAGAGTTCGCCAGAGACTGGCTGACTGGGGTGTGTGCCAGGAAGCCCACGGGTAAGCCCCTGGGAAGAGGAGCAGGTTGAGGTGCAGAGACTGCAGGGAGAGTGGGGGTGTGGAGGTGGGCTTTACTCTGAGGGAGGACGGGGAGGCCAGGGGAGCACTGCTCTCCCTTTTCCAGACAATCATGGGACAGCCCCCAGGGCCAGGGCTGGGGGTAGAGCGTGTAAATGTCCTGCTCTAGGAGTCTCTGCCCCTAGATGACCATGTGTGACTCTGCCAACAGGTCCCCCGGGGCCACATGGTCCCCCAGGACCACCAGGTGCACCAGGATCCCAGGTAAGGACTTGCCCCATCTCCATCTCCCTAGTGGGCAATGGGAGCCAGGGCATGTGGGCAGCTCCCCTTGCCACCAGGAGCATTTGGCTCCAGCTGCCCTGGCCCAGGGCAACACTGAAGAGCAGGAGCAGTGGTGTTCCAGCTTCCGCCCCACCTGCCCATGCCAGCTGCTCTTGGGGGTCCCCCATCATCATTGTATCCCACCAGCCTAGAGGAGAGACTCAGAGATGCAGCAGGGAGTGGGGTGTGCGTGCGTCTGCTCTTGCCAGGAGTGCAGCAGGTCCTGTTTGGGGACCCCCATCCTGCCAGGTGTCTATTTTCAGCGGCTTCCAGGTCCTTCCAGGCAGAACTGCTTCTACAGTCTGTTCAGCCCTGGCCTCTGGCAGCCCTTTGCAACGCAGGTCCTGTGTGATTCCAAGGATGTTCAGGGGGATTGAGGCTGAGCTGCCTGGCCGGTCCCCTGGGGAGGATGTGGCTGGGCATCAGCGTGGGCTGCTGGAGTTCGGACTGATGGCATCTTGGCTCCTTCTCTCACGCGTGGCCCTTCCTTCAGGGCACGGCCTAACCTGCTTTGATCTCCTGCAGGGCCTGACTGGAGAGCGGGGCACGGCAGGGCCGTCTGTAAGTGTGGGGCTGTGTAGGTGGGCCTGGGGCCAGAAGCCGGGTGGGTCTCACTGGAGCTCAACCCCACGACCTTATCCCCCAGCCAGGACAGGGCAGGGCGGGAGAAGAGCAGGGAAGCTGTTGGCTTTGAGAAGGGGTCATCTGGGCGTGGGGGAGCTGCCTCCTGGGTGTGTGAGAGCAAGGATCCTGATACAGAGGTTTGTGGGCAGCAGCCCTAGCATAGTTGGATGGCTGGGAGTCCCAAGGTCATTTCTAGGGCACTCAGGCTCCTGTGTGCTGGGTGACAGCCTCTCCCCTTCTCCGGACCATCCAGAAAAGGTTCAGACACTGGCCTCTAATTTCCCTTCCTGGGGACAAGGCATTATCAGGCTCAGCTCCTGCTCCCAGAGGCAAGGAGGTGAGCACCTTTTTTGTACCCAGGTCTTATGCAGGGTATATGGAGCCAGGGAGGAAGGGCAGATATTGCCAAGCCCGGTTCTACGGGCCACAGTGGCGGCATGCATCACTCACAGTGCTACTATAGCCACGCGGTGAACTTCCAGGTTCTTCCAGACAGAGGTGCTTTCTTGCTCCTATTTGGCAGTGAAGGCTCAGAGAGCTTTAGTAACTTGCCCAAGATCACACAACTAGACAACAGCAGAGTCAAGGTTTAAACCCAGGCACGGGGCCTCTAAAGCCATGCCTCCTGGATGCCTGTCAGGTAACGGACAGCCTCTTCTGGCACTTCAGGTCACCAGGCTCCAGGCGCAGCTCATTATCACTGTTGATTCTCTTAATCCTCCTGTAGCTCCACGAGTCAGGCGCTGTTATTGCCCTCAGTTTAGGGATGTGAGCACGGAGCACAGAGAGGTGCAGCAACTTGCTCAACATCACACAGGAAAAAGTGGCCTTACAGGTGTTGTTGCAAGGCTGGAATTACCCATCCCAGAGACAGAGAAGCAGAGTCCCAGGAAGCACAGACTTGGTTCCTGGAAGAGACCATGGCGATGAGTTCATGGTGCTCCCTCCTGCCCCAGAAGCAGAATTAAACCCCAATAGCCAACTTCAGACACCCCAAACCAGACCTGTGTGCTCTCTGCCCTGCTCATCCTGGGCAGGGTTTCCATTCCTGAGACCCCAGAAGCAGGCCCCAGACCCTGGTGTGAGACACTGCAGCAAAGCCTCCCACCACCCGCACCTGTTGTGACCATTATTCTCTCCTCAGGGTGATCCTGGCAGGAAGGGGGAAGAGGAGGAGAAGGCGACGGCTGAGGTAACTGCCTCTGGGCTCCTGCTCCCCTCCTGACCCCTTGGCTGGGTTTTGCGGGGGGTGGGGCAAGCAGCTCCCCTCCTGATCTGTGCTGACCCCCAGCCCTGAGCACCCGGGTGCTGGCTGCAGAGTGAATGGGCCCCCAGGCTGGTGGGGGACAGAAGAGTGAAGAATGACTATATGAGGATGGCTTCAGTGGGGTTGGCAGAGTGGAGGGGCTGGCCCAGGCTTGGGGGAAGAACTTGCTGGAGAGCGTAGTGGTAGCCATGAACCTGTAGAAAAGACCCTTTCCTTGCAGGGGCGCTCAAGCTGTCAGATTGTAGGGCGAGCACACCAGGGCAGGTTTCCATTCTGATGGATAGATA
Organism: Uropsilus gracilis; assembly: GCA_004024945.1. Classification (NCBI taxonomy): domain Eukaryota; kingdom Metazoa; phylum Chordata; class Mammalia; order Eulipotyphla; family Talpidae; genus Uropsilus; species Uropsilus gracilis. Next base: position 30,718 of record PVHY01007225.1, read on the forward strand.
ACGAGAGTCCTGGAGCCCTTGGGGAACTTAATAGGTTTTGATGCTACCAGGGAACCAGGCGTGCAGGCCCACCAGGCAGGGAGGCTGGGCCAGTTGTGTGGGCAGGCGGGCGGGCGGGCAGGCGGGCAGGCGAGCAGGCAGGTAGGTAAGCCTCCCGGCTCCCCACGAATCTTAACATTTTCTCCCTGGCTCCCTTGCTCACCTCTTCTACAGCCTCACACACTGTTGTAGTCATAGTGCTGCTGGCCCTGCTTTTAGCCCTGCTTCTAGGCTCAGGTGAGCACACTTAGCCCTGCTTCCCGGCTCAGGTGAGCAGGCACATGCCACGCTCTCTGGGCCCAAGTGCCCACAATTACCAGTGCACGTGCCCCATGCCCACCTCATAAGCGCCTTCTGCACTAACACGATCAAGGCCACAGGTGGTAGCCACAGGGACAGGTGGTGGAAAGACCCTGACTAATGCATTTGCCCTATAAGGTTCCTCTCCATGTTCAGTGCTTGGCATGCAGAAGTGCCCAGGGGATCACAGCACCAACAGATGGAAGAATAAGGGGCCAGGGCAGGAAGCAGATGGAAGTGGGAGGGAACTGGTGAAGGAGTGAGGGTTTGAGCCCATAGAGGTTAGGGCAAACGGGTGCCAAGGGAGCATTGCAGGGGGGAGGGTTGAGTAAAAGGATGTGCTTGTGAGAACCTACAGTAGCCTTCTGGGAGGAGGGATTGCTGCTGAAGGGGTGATGGATAAAGGTGAGGGTAATGGGAACTGCAGGGGAGGCTTTGCAAGCTGAGAATAAGAGGTCACTGATGTGTCAGAGCTCAGAGACACTGCAGGACAGTGGACACACTGTCCCCTTAAAGCCAGAAGTGGTGGCACACGCCTATAGTCCAAGCGCTGGGAGGCAAAAAGCTTGGGATCGCTTGCATTCACGGGTTCGAGATGACCCTGGGCAACATAGCAAGACCTGGTCTTGGAAAGAGCAGCCAGTTGTGGTGATGCATGCCTGTAATCCCAGCTACCTGGGAGGCTGAGGCTGGGGATCGCTTGAGTCCGTGGGATTGGGACTACCCTGGGCAACATAGCGAGACCTAGTTTCAAAAAAAAACAAAAAACCCAAAAACAATACCCCTTAAGCTTGGGGAGATTCTGAACTGGAGGGTGGGTCAGTGGGAGGGTGATTTTGGAGGTAGGCATCTATGGGAGGCAGGATGGGCAGGCCAGGCAAGGCTCAGACCAGGGAACCTCTGGTAGGTTCTTGCAGGACTGGAGACAGGGAAGGTTGGGAAAAAGGCTGGCCCCAGAGCAGCCACTGTGGGTGAGGGAGGCAGCGGGCTGGAGACGTGGATGCAAGGTGGAAGTAGTCACAGGTCTCTTGGGAAAGTGAGGGTACCCAAGGCTTCCTCTCCCCATTTCAGAGGAGAACCTGTGTGGGGCCCCAAGAAGCGGGACTTAACTGGGTCCCTGTGGGGTAAAAGAACTGGTCAGGCTTTCTCCGCCATTAGCCTTCATGACCAGCACCTGTGGTATTGCGCCCTCCCCATGAGAGTCCAGGCCCGGTTCAGTGGGTGTGCGCATGCGTGAGTGGGCTCGCCTGGGCATAGGGGGAGGGGTTAAAGGGTAACATTGCCCGGGAGCCAAGAAGGAGGGAACATAAAGGATTAGCAAGAACTCGGGGGAATTCAGTGGAACTAGAAAGACTCAAGTGGCGGTTTCTCTGCTGGCTAATTTCCCCCTGTTCCTTTTCAAAATTTCTATAAAGATAATTGCAAGGGCGCCAACTTCCTTAGCCGTGAGAACCGCTGATGAACCTACCTGGACTGGGGTGATTGTAAAACAGTCCCCATCGGAGGGAGCCTGGAGCCCCTGCTCCTTGCTGGAAAGCTGAAGATCACCTCCCCTCCACCCCCCACCCCAAGTCCCACACTCTGCTGGTCTCTGATTTTCGCAGGGTAGTTATCAGTTGCCTTTGGTTTCAAGCTAAGTTGCTCTGACGGTCATAACAGAGCTGCATCACTCTCCTCAGAGTGCCCTCCACAACCGCCTTCTCAGTACAGCTGCTCACCTACAAGGCCCTTTGCTGGATGCCATCATGGCACCCCACTTCCCGCTCCCCCTTCTTCAGGTGGCCACACCTGTGTGGAGAGCTCTCGGAGGCCAGTGCCAGGAAGGAGGCCAGCAGAGCACCCCACCCACCAGCTTATGCTAGGTGCTCTCCCTTCAGCAGGGAATCTTCTGGAAAGAAGGGTGTGTGTGCAGGGAAAGCAGCCAGGCTCAGGAGCAGGAAAAGCCCAGACTGGAGGCAGACGCATCCAGGTGGACGCTCAGCCGCCTCCGGGCTGTGTGGCCACAGGCACGCCTGCCCCGTCCGTGATACGGAGCCTGCTCTGCAACCCCACAGCCTCTCACTGAGTTGCAGATCTTGTTTGTGAACAAGAAGTCAAACCCTCAGCCCCCATCCACAGCGGATGTCCATGCTCTGGGGCCCTTGTGTTGACCAAGGTGATGAGGGAGACAGGAGCAGGGAGGGCTGTGAGGCAGGGTGGCCCTCACCCTCCTGTTTCTTCCCCCAGGGAGAGGGGGTGCAGCAGCTGAGGGAGGCCCTGAAGATCCTGGCGGAGCGGGTCCTCATCCTGGAACACATGATTGGGATCCATGGTGAGCGGCAACCTGGGTGTGGGGGAGGGGGCGGGAGGCAGCCTGCCCCTGGCTGCTGATCCCATCTCAGGACCTGCTCAAGGGTTCCTTCTCTGGGAAGCCACCCTCTTCCCAGTCCCCAGGGTGCTCTGCAGAGCCTTCTGTTCACTGTGGGGTCGGGGGTGCATGTCTCTCTGCACATTGTAAGGCCTTGTGGCCGGTGGCAACTGACACCTCTGCAGGACCTGGAGCCTGGTCCTGGGTGGCATTTGTTAGAGGATGATGGATAAAGGGGTGGATGAAGGAGTGGGTATGGGAGTGGGTGAAGGGGTGGGTGTGGGTGAAGGAATGGGGGTTTGTGAAGGAATGGGGGGTGAGTGAAGGACGGAAGGTGGTAAAGGAATGGGGGGTGACGGAATGGGGTGTGGGTGAAGGAATGGGAGTTTGTGAAGGAATGGGGTGTGGGTAAAGGAATTGAGGTAGGTAAAGGATTGAGGGGGGTGAAGGACTGGGGAGAATGTGCCTTTGAGTGTTCCCAAGGTCCTGTGTAGAGCCCACCCCTTGCTCTCTTTTCAGATCCCCTGGCCTCCCCAGAGGGGGGCTCCGGCCAGGATGCTGCCCTGAGAGCCAGCCTCAAGATGAAACGTGGGGGACCCTCTCCCGATGCCTCCCTTGCTGCCCTGCTTGACCCTGACCCTGGGCAGAAGGGTCCTGGTGCGGCCAGCGCCGGGAAGTAGGAGCCAGCCTACAGCACAAGCCCAGTCCCCACCTGAGACGTGGACGAGACCTGTGCCACTCTGGCTCCTGAAGGCACCTCAGGGGGACTGGGCTCCAGGCACCGACCGTCGTGAAGGATGCTGGCTCCAGACGTTTGGGGGCCCAGGGAACAAGGGTGGGGCAGAGGGGCCAGGACCTTGATGGAACCCTGCCCTTGTTCTTGCCCTCCCCCACCTCGATTCCCTGCTGGGACAGGGTCTGGTGGGCTGGGAGGGGCGTGAGAATAATCACAATACTCATTTAGGATCCCTGCTATGCTGGGCCTGCCCAAGCTTTTCCTACATGTCTCACTTAACCCTTAGGAGGTAGGTTTGTCATCCCCACATTACGGGGCAGCGGGGGGTTGGGGGGGATGGCAGCTTGGAGAGGATCAATAACCCACCAAGGCCTCTAGACCACAGAGGGCTTGGGCAGGATTTGAACCCAGGCCTCTCAGCAGCCAAACTCTATGCTGCCAGTTTTCCCCAATTCCCACTCTGACAGGGCAGGTGGGGAGCTGGGTGACTCCTGAGTAGGCAGGGCTGTGGGAGGCAGGACAGAGGAGCAGGACAAGAGAGCGGAGCCCTGGCCCTCCATTTCTCAGGTCCTCTCCCTGGCTAGGGTCTCATGGGTTGGGGACACCTGGCTTGTAGCTGCTTTCCAAGGCAAGGAGCCCCTGGTTATGCCCATGGGAGTCACATGGACATGGGGACGGTGAGAGAAGAGGATTGGCATTGCTCACTGCAGCCTCCCAAGCCCTCTGACCCACCCCCTCTGACCCAGACCCTGTGGCCTCCTGAGTTGTGAGGGGCCATTGCTTGCAGCCTGCCCTCCACAAGGACCCCAGGAATCTGTAGGCCCATCTGTGTGTGTGTCAAGTCCAATGTCCCTCTGAGAAACCAGAAAAAAGTCCAGGCCCTGCTGGGGGGAGATGCTCCCTCCTTAGGGCTCAGGCTTCACACGGGCTCTGGAGCAGATGCCCGGCTCCCTGTGCCCACAGCCACTCACACCGCCACCCTCAAGGCCACTCAGGTCAAGGGTCCCCTGTCTCCTGAACTGACCCTGGTGCTCCTTCCTTGCTGGGTCAGGACCCAGGGCCTCGGACTCAGCAAACTCAGATTTATAGGTGCTGGCGCCACCCTGGGGCGCATCTCCCAGAGCTGGGCCCGAGCCCTTGGTGCTCCTGGGAGGCTGTGGCCTGGTCCCCAGGCCCTGCTAACCTCTCCCTGCCCTCCAGGCTCTGATGGCTCCTGGGGAGCAGGGCTGACTGGGGGTCAGTGTGCCGCTCTCTGTCCTCATGGTGGGTGCGCGGAGGCAGGCCGGAAGTCTGTAATGTTCTGACAATAAAGGTGCTCTTCCCACTGTGGCTCTGGCCTTCTGTGGTGGTAGCAGGGGGGGAAGCCAGGCTATGCAAACCCAGTCCCAGCCCCAGGAGGGGTCTTCTGGGAGACCTGGGGCGAACAACTGGTGAGGCAAGGAGGCCCAGCTCTAATCTCTGGAGACTTGGGGGTTAGGAGAGTGAGGGGTGTCCTCTCAAAGGCTCCCCTCCACCACAATGCTGTCACTGAGCCAGGCCGGCCCAGCTCTGCAAGGAGAGTGAAGTGGGGAGGCCCCACATTCCTGGCCCAGAACTGGGCTCTTCATTGTTTTCCAGGCCCCAGTCTAATTTGGAGCCTGGTGACTGTCCTTTCCCTGTGCCCTCAGCTGAGGGGGTTGTGCCACCCAGGGCTGCCTGCAGCCAGGCTGAGCGAAGGCCCATGCTCCCAGGGCCCAGGCTTTATGTTCAGGTTGGCACCTCCCTACAGCGCCATATTATCTCCCTGTAATAGCTTTGTCCCGCACTGACACTCCAGGCCCTTGAGGGCAGGGTGGACCTGGCTGGCCGCCATCTTCCATGCCCCAGCATAGGGCCTGACCCCTCTAGTGGCTATGTGGGCGGATGCAAGGACAGGTGAATCCCAGCAAGTGTGCGGAACATGGGGTGGGGTGGCCAAGCCTAACTGTGGGGCAGCCAGTTTGCAAGGGCTGAGCAGGGGCTGTGGAAGGTCTTCAGGAGTCAGCGAGAGTTAGCTACACAGCAAAGGTTGCGCAAGAGGTGACCAGCATCAGCAAGGCCTTGCAACAGTGAGGGAGGTAACCCCAGCAAGGTATCCCGAAGCACACTCATAGGGGTGCAGGAGGGAGGGGTGAGTGGCACACCCAGGCAGAGGTAGGAGGGCTTCCTTTCTCTAGGCCACCTCAACTCACTGGAACCCCCACCCCCCAGCATCCTATGTGTTGGGTGAAGCCTCATCCAGGTAGCAGCGCACGCCCTGAGGTGAACACCAGGCTCTGTGCCGTTTGATTATGTCTACCTCCTAGTGAAGCAGTTTAGGCACTTTATTCTTCCAGACACAAGGGCAGAGCAGGGACCCTAGGAGAGAGACTGCTTCGCCTTATCCAGGACAGCAAAGCATCTTGTCCCAGTGGCCCCAGTCAGGGTCTATGCGGGCTTCTCTCCTGACATCTTGAGGGCACATTCCACAATCTGCAGCCTTAGCCCAGCGGGCTGCTGCTTGAGTATGTGACTGAGCACTGGACGCCAACTGGCTAGCAGGTGCCACCAAACCCTGGGGGTGGGGGAGGAAGGGGGCGGTGGTGAGGGGTGGGGGGTGGGGAGTGGGGTCAGAGGGCCAGAGGCTGCCTCTCCCCACATCATTACTCTCCAAGGCAGTATTCTGAGGTTAAGCTGACCTACGAAGACTTGTCAAAGGAGGAACATAGTATTTTATTAGTAGTTGATTAACTCCATGATAGCATTTAACTGTTTAGGATATGATCTGTGCCCTGGCCCTGGTGTTAGCTGTCGGGACAGGCCTGGGGCCGGGATGACAGTCTGCAGTGAGCCCCTCAGGGCAGGAGCAGGACTGGATGTCTGTCATGGCGCACCACAGAGCCATGGAAAGTGGAGGGGGGTGCAGGAGGGAACCAACTTCCAGGGGGAATTACCCACCAGTGGGGGGCAAGCCAGTGTGCCACCATGGTAGCAGGAACTGGGACCCCAGAGGTGGTCCAGGACTGTGGGCTTCCTAGGGAAGAGCTGTTCCTACTTCTGGATGAGGCTAAATACCCAGCATGCATCACCGCTGTTCACCTTCACAACTGCCACCTTCGTTCTGTAGAGTCAGCTCAGGCCCAGAGAGGTTGAGTGCCTCACCGCAGGTCACACAGCCAACTGGTGAGGAAGCTGGATTTCACATCAGGTCTGTAGGATGCCTTGAGCCTGCCCTCAGCTGCAGCCCTGCACCACCTCCCAGTGAGTCCCTGGAAGGAAGAGTGGAGGTAACAAGCCAGGGACTGAGCAATGGCACTGCCAGCTGTGTGTGTGTGTGTGGGGGGGCAACTGTGAACACAGGCAGATGCAGAGCAGAGCAGATCTGGGCAGGGAGAAGTTCTCATAGGAGACAGAGACAGCTGCCAGATGCCAGATCTCGGAGGGCCCTGAATGCTAGAGGAGGAGGAAACTGACCTGTGGGGGACAGGGTGGCACACAGGTCCTCACATGCAGCTCAGGCCCCTCCCCTCCATCTGGCTGGTAAACACTCTGACTTACAAGCTGCCAGCGCTCCCACTTTGCTCACCAATCTGCGGTGGTTCGCCTGCCCCTGCCTGGCCCAAAGCCTGGGTTCCGCAGCCTGGCACTGTTGTCCGGGCCTGGTCCTCGTGGCTGCCCAGTGGTCAGGGTTTCCTCTCACTGCCTGACCTTGCGACTCTCCAGCCTGCAGGTGCTGGCTGCCTGGCCTTGTGGCAGTGCACGGTGCCTGCAGACATGGCAGAGCAGGTCGGAAGGGAGCTGGGGCGAGTTCCAGCACAGAGGGAGCTCTGGGTCTGGGTGAGATCCTCAGGTGCCTCACTGCTGCTGACCGCTGCAGCCCCAGGAGACGTGCCAGGGCCTTCAAGTTCTTGCTCATCTCCTGAATCGTGTCTCGGGGGCCTCCTGGTGGAAACACCAGCCTGCACTTGGCTGCTCAGCCTACAGGCCCCGCTGGTGACTCAGAATGGGGAGCTCCCCCCCCCCCCCGGGTGCCATCACTGCACTTTCAGAGCCCAGACACCTCCCTCTTCCCACACTGCCCCTGTCCCCCCAACCCCTGGGGAAGGGGATTGGGAGGGTCAGCTCAGTCCCCCAAGAGAATGAGAGCTGGAGAGACCTCTCAACAACTCTGGCAGCCACGAGCTCCCACTGTGCCATGTGCCCACCTGCATGGACCACCCAGAGGGTTAATGAGGGAAAATTAGCACAGGCTCACCCCCTTACCTCATCTCACCTCACCTCACCCCACCTGGCCCAGCCTGAGGCTGACTCCGTCTGCTCCAGGTCGGCTCTGCTCTCCATCCCGCCACCCTTGGGGCATGCTCCAGCCTCTCCCACACACTTCTCTGCTGTGCCCCAGGGTCTAGATCAAACCCCACATTTCTTCTCAAATACAGACAGGTTCCAGGCTTGCTGTAGGTGTGTGTGCATGCATGAGTGTGTGCATACAAGCATGTCGGTATGGGTCCATGTGCAAGTGTATGTCCTAGTGGGTGCATGTGACGGTGAACTCGAGCTTCGTTTGTGCACACCCGCATGTGTAGTCCACCTGCAAGTGGGTGCATGTACTCCCGGCTACACGTACACATGTGTGCATGTGCTGGAGGCGTGTGCCTGTCCATGCAGCAAGAGGAAAGGGGGCTGATTCCTCCAAAACATCACAGGAAACTTACCCTTCAGGACCCCCCTCTGAGTAGCCATTGTGCTTGTTACCCCCTCCCTATGACTGACTGTCCAGCCCTCAGGACCTTATGCCCCTCACCCCCCTGCCCAACTGAGCCCCAGCAGGAAGCAAAGATCAGAGTGCTCGAGCTCTGGTAGGAACCAGACTTCAGGCCTGCCCTCTATATGGGTGGGGGCCCCAAGCTTCCCCTTAGGGTGTGAGACCTGGATGCTCAATCCAAATGCAGCTCCTTGGCCCCAGCTGGCCAGCGACCAGAGCAGCAATTCAGGACCAGTACTGACTTAGGGCAAGTACCCCGATATGGGAGTTACACTATTGGGGGATCTCAGACTGGGCTGAACCTCAGTGGTTCCCACTAGGGCTCCTGTTCAAATATCAAAACAGCCATGTCCTGATGGATGCCCCCGCTCCCCACACACTCTCCCACCTTTACCTCCTTCCCCTTGAAAACCTCCACAACCCAGGACACTGCCCTAGGGCCAGGAGTGGGGTCTTCCTGCTGTATCCCAGTGCTATACAGGTGGGGAAGTCCTTTTATGTCCCTCCTTACAGGCAGCAGGCAGCTAATTGCAGAGGGTGCAGGGGTGTGCTCTGCCTCTGCCTGGAGACCATCACAGCCTCAGGTAGAAATTTACAGTGGGTGCATCGCCATGGGGTGGAGAGCTCCCACCAACTGGGCTGGTTGACTTTGGAATGGGTCAGAAACCCTGTCAGCCCTGGGTGGGGTTCCTCTTGGTTATTCCAACGAGACCCCAGATTTCCTGCTCTACCCCACTTGCAACGACTGGCACTCAAGAGTGGGGCCTGTTTCTTGGGACCAAAAGGGAGTTGAGGTGTGGCTGGAAGTTTATCAGACCCTTACCAGAGACCCAGGGCCCCAAGTGCATGCTCTGAAGTGCAGGAGCCACCCTGGTCCTCTCCTTCCGCAGAATGCCCCAGGTGAGCTGGGCAGGAATGGCACCTGGGACATAGTCTTCTCTGTTGTGCTCAGTGCGCCCCGAAGGCCAACAGGGGCTACCGACCTATGCAATGGGCTGACACCCATCCTGGGTCCCAGCCAGAGGTGGTCCAGATGCTATGGAGGTCCAGCCCCAGTCCTCACCTTCCTGGATTCAAAAGTTGCTTCACAGCTCTGTTCGCCCTCTAGGCTGTGTCTTCTATGGGCAGGGTCACATCTGCCCCCCTCAGCACTCGGCTTTGACCATGCACAGCGGGGAGGCACAGGGCATGCCAGCAGGAGCCTCCCGCCCAGACCCTTCCAGGCAGGTGGCAGGTCAGAACAGGAGCCGCCTCTCTTCTCTGACTCCCCCACACCTGCCGTCCCAACCACTGCCAAGCCTTCAGGAACACCTTTCTCCCAGACCAGTTTTATGGATTATAAAAAAGAGAATTTCATGAGATTTCCAATTACTCGAATTTCAGGGAGATTTATTTCCAATGTTATTAATAAATTCTAATGCCACCTATAACTTTCTATTGCCAGTTAATTAATTTGCAATTGGTACATTGTAAAAGGCAAATGAAATGCCTTTCAAGCAGGGGCTGGTAAACCTAATGAGCCAGGGTGCCCCAAAGGACACATATCCCAGTCCCCCTCCCACTATTGTTGGATTGTGACACCAGCAAGTGACACGGTGGCCTCATCTGTGAAAAGGGGGTTCCAGACCCTGCTCCAGGGGGACCTGGGTCAAAACTGTGTTGTATTTGTAAGTTAATGCAATGGAGGGGTTCCACATGATAACTGGCTTCCGCACTAGGGGGCTGGGTGACCAGAAATTTCCTGAAGCTACCATAACAAATTGCCAGAAACTTCTCTCCCAGTCGTGGCGAGTAAATCCTGGAATCAAGACATCCGTGGGGCATGCGCCCTTTTAAGATATAAGGGAGGGTCCATTCCTCACCTTTACTGGCTTCTAAGGGCTCTGGCATTCCTCTGGCAGGTGCCCGGTCTCTCCAACCTCTGCCTCTTCACAAGGCCTTCCCATATCTGCCCTCTAAACTATGTGTCTCTTATGTGGACATTTTATATTGGATTTCCCAGGGCCCTCAAGGATGGAGTGCGAGCTGGGCATGGTGGTGCATGCCTGTAAGCAGCAGCCTAGGAAGCTGCGGCGGGGACCAGGGATCACAGTTTGAGTCCTGCTCCGGGCAACGTAGCGATACCTAGTTCCAAAAAAAAAAGCTGGGTGTGGTGGCGCATGCCTGTAATCCCAGCTACCTGAGAAGCTGAGGTTGGGGATTGCTTGAGTCTATGGTACCCTGGGCAACATGAGCCTGTGGTTCCATGGGCAAAAATAGTGAGACCTAGTCTCAAAAAAAAAAAAAAGGATGATGGGGTGCAAGTAGGGGCCAATCTCAAGGAAAGTGCATAAACCTGAGGGAGCCCCAGGGACCTCAGCTCCAGGGAGGAGGTTGTTGATCCCACAGATCTGGGCGGGGTGGTGTCCACGCCATGTCTCAGGGCCTCTCTTCCATCTCTGGACTGTAGCTTCTGCCTGCTCAGCACCCTGCAGCCCCCTGCCGTGGCATCTGCCCCTGCAGCAAGTGGCTCAGCAGCCAAAGGAAATTCAGAGCAGTAACCAAGCACCTTCACTGTGTCCCCGACAGCACGCAGGTTTCCGGGATCTCCCCAGAACTCAGACTTCTTCACTTCCTGGAGGGCAAGCCCAGGTCTTCTCTTCCCATGCTGGACACAATTCCTGATGAGGAAGGAAGTTGCTATTGGTCTAAGACCAGAAGCCCGAGAGTGGGAGCAAAGGGACTTGCTGCCGTCCCAGGAGGGGAAGGGGGCCCACACCAGGTTCTTGCCAGGCAGAACGTTAAGGCAGAACGTCCTCACATATGAGCATCCCACTCCACCCGCGGCTAGTCTAGCACCTTGATGCTAGGTTCCCGGGATAGAATGGGATCAAACCACTATCCATTTTTTCACCTCTGTGCCCACTGCCCCTACACTCCCACTACCCTGGAAGATCCAGGTCACGAGAGAATGGCCCGGAGGCACTTGGCCTCTGCACTACAGCTGCACGGAGAGAGGTATTTTAAAAGACAAAACCAAACCGAAAGGTGCATCTTAATTAGGGAAGACATGCAGCGAGGCCAGCCCAAACCCTGCAGGGCACCAGCCCTCCACTTTGTGAGAACAAGTGCTTTCACTGCAGCCCTGTTACCATGGTGATCACGGCATCTCAGCTTACTGAGGTGGCATTGCAAATCTGTGGGGAAAGAACAGATTACTCAATAAATGATGCCGGGACATTTGCTTAGCTATTTGGAAAGAAATAAAATTAGCTCTTTCCTTCACACCATACTCTAATATAAATTTCAGAAGATTTAAATGTAAAAAGGAAAAGCATTAAAAACTAAAGACACGATAGGTGAAAATTTGATTTGGGGGTAAATAGACTTTTAAAATATAAAAATAGTGACATAATCACGAAAGATGAAATAGCTAGGAGTTAATAAAATTCATAAAAACTTAAATCTCTATGTTTTAAAGAAACATTAAATTTGTTGATGGAACCACATACAAAGATAAAATAATTGCAACAAATATAAGGGGTGGATTTTCTACTATGTAAAAAGCGATCACAAATCAATAAAAATGAATGTTGCAAAGGAAAGTTGGTCAATAAGATGTACAAAAGTAAAAAAAATGTACAATAAGCATATTTTTAAGTATTCGGTTTCACTGATAATCAAAGGAATGCCTATTAAATCACCAATGAGATTTCTGCTACAGCTTTCAAGGTTGTTTAAAAATTAATTATCCCCAAACTCATTGAGCGAAGTGGAAATGAACAGTTTTAACTGTGAGAGTAAAAATTGTTACAAAGTTTTTTTGGGGAAAATGGACTTTATGCCATAAAACTTTTTAAGTGTTCATAGATGGTCACATGGACAGAATTGAAAATAAAACCACGAATATAATAATACCCACTGAATTTTAACAGAAATTTGTAATTTACTCAAACACAAAGGCATGACCAAACAAATTATGGTACATAAATATGATGAAGTATTTTGTACACTCAAATAATATTTTGAGTACTTGAGGAAATCGGACTAGGCATATACTGTTAAATGGAAAATAGAGTACCAGTGACAACCAAATCCTTTGACTGACTAGGTAGAAGAGAAAAGGAATTCATTGAGAGAATCCTGGAGAACTCAAAATTTCAGGAATATGGGAGAACCAGACTGAGAGACTAGCAATACAGACACAAACAGCCTCAGTTGAGGAAGCTTCTGGAGAGAAAGCTGCCCTAGAGCAGCTTTCTTAACGTATGAGCTTAGGAATGGTTAGTGTGCACAGCAGAAGGTTGTCCATAGCAGTCAGTTAGCCCTGGGAAGGCAGTCTCTATAGGGCTAGAGACTATCAAAGATATCCCAGGCTATCAAACCATCATAAAATATAGAAAATAAAAAAGGATGATCTCACATTTAAGCCTTTGATTGATTTTGAGTTAATTTTTGTAGATAGTATTCGGTAAAGATTCAAATTCGTGCTTTTGTATGTGGATACCAATTTTCCTGGTATCCTTTTGTTGAAAAGACTGTCCTTTCCCCCACTGAGTGGTTGTGGGGCTCTTGACAAAAATCATTTGACCATAGTAATTTCTGGGATCTTTATTCTATCCCATTAGTTTTACATGTCTATTTATGTCAGTACCACACTGTTTAGATTACTGCACTGTTAAGTTCTGAAATCAGGATGTGTACATCCTCAGATTTTGTTCTTCTATTCTGTAAAAAAAAAATGGGGTTTTGATAGGAATCTAGTTGAATATGTACATCATTTCGTTGATTTTTCTCTATTCTCAGTTACATTGATCTCTTCTCACATCTTTGTTATTTACTTTCCCTCTGCTAACTTTGGGTTTAGTTTGTTCTTTTAATAGTTCATGAACTTGTAACTTTAATTTGTTGATTTGAGATTTTTTTTTTATTCTTAAGGTAAGCATTTTTAGCTATAAATTTCTCCCTTAGCACCATTTGCTCTGTATCCTATAAGAGTTGGTGTTTTGTGTTTTCATTTTCTTTTGTCTTTAATTATCTTCTATTATCCTCTGTGAATTCTATGATTCATTGACTTTTAATTTTTCACAAATGTATGAGTCCTCCAGTTTTCTTTATGAATTTGATCTTTATGATTTTAACTCCATCTTGTGATGAGGGAAAATACTCTGTATGATATCTATTTTTTAAATATGTTGAAACTTATTTTGTGACCTGACAAATAGCTTATCCTGGAAAATGTCCATGTGTACTTGAGGAGTATTCCCTGCTGTTGAATAGATTTTCCATATGTATAATATTCTAGTTGGTTTATTCTATTGTTTAAGTCCTCTTTTTTAAAAAACTTCTTTTAAGTTCTATTCATTATTGTGAATCAGCTATTAAGGTCTTAACTATCACTATAGAATTATCCACTTCTCCCTCCTATTATTTCAGTTCTTGCTTCATATATTTTGATGGTCTGTAATTAGATGTGAACTGTTCTTAATTATTGTATATTCTTGATGTATTCACCTTTTATTAACATATAATATCCTTCTTTTCTCTGTTAATCCCTTTGAATGAAAGGATTTTTTTCTTATTAGTACAACCATCCTTGCATTGAACACCTTTCCCCTCCTTTCCCCTTTAATCTATTTGTGTATTCTATTATCTTTGAATCTAGAGTATCTTACACACAATATGTTGTTGGAGAATGAGTTTTATCCATTCTGCTCATCTCTGTTCAATCCATTTACATTTAAGCCATTACTGATAAGGAGAGAATTCTATCATTTTTTATATTTGCTTCCTACAAGCTTTATAGGTTTATTCCCCCTTGTTTCCTGCATTCCTGGCTTCTTTTGTGTTTAATTAATTGTTGTAGTGAAATGTTCGGATTTATTTCTCACCTCCTTCTGTGTATATTCCATAGTTATTTTCTCTGTGCTTATTATGGGAATAGATTTAACATCCTAAAGTTATAACTCTCTAATTTGAATTTGAATTATTTAATTCTAATTTGAATTAATTTCAATAACATACAAAAACTCTGCTCCTTTCTAGCTTTATCTCCCCCTTGCAGTTTTTTTCTCTCCCTGTCAGTTGTTAATGTCAGAAAATTAGATCTTTATACCTATATTGCCCAAAACATAAATTTACAATTCTTTAAATGCATGAGTCTCCTGAATGACATAGGAAACAAGATTTAGAGTCACAAACCAGTTACAGTAAGACATTTCTTGCAGAAATATACTAGTCCTAATGTACTAGTTTCTTAAATTGTGTAGAAAACAAAGAAAATGTACATTGTTACAATAATATGAGTTTTATAATTGCCCACATATTGAGAGCTTTGTTTCTTTCCACAGCTTCAAATTAGTCTCCTGTCCTCTCATTTCCCCTCACAGGACTCCCTTAAGCACTTATCACAGGGCAGATTTAGGGATCATAAACCCCTTTAGCTATTGTCATAATTTTTTTTTTTTGAGACTAGGTCTCACTATTTTTGCCCATGGAACCACAGGCTCACGTTGCCCGGGGTACCACAGACTCAAGGAATCCCCAGCATCAGCTTCCCAGGTAGCTGGGATAGGAGGCATGCACCACCATGCCCAGCTATATTTTTTTGGAACGAGGTCTCACTATGTACCCCCCACGGTACTTGAACCGCGATCCCTGGCCCTGGCGGTGGCCGTAGCTTCCTAGGCTGCTGCTTACAGGCATACGCCACCATGCCCAGCCCTATTGTCTTAATTTATCCTAGCTTTTGAAAGACAGTTTTGCCAGATATAGGATTCTTGGTTGGTAATTTTATTCTTTTAGCTCTGACTATACTGGCCACTGCCTCCAAAGTCTCTGATGAGAAATGTGTTAATAATCCTTTATATAAACAATCCCTTGTATATGATGATTCAATTTTCTGCTGCTTCCAAAATTGTCTTTGGGTTTTATAAGGTTGTCTATAATGTCTTGTGAATCTCTTTAAGTTTATCTTACTTGGAGTTGTTCATTTCTTGGATGTTTATGTTAATGCCTTTCATCAAATTTGGGACATATTAGTCATTATCCCCTCAGTCTCTGCCCCATTTCTTCCTTCCCTTCTTTTTCCTCCTTCTTCTTTTTGAATTCCCACTGCATCTGTTGGTTTTTTTTGATGATGTTTCATAGGTCTCCTGTTCTGTTCATTTTTTTAAGAGATTAATTCTTGCTATGTTGCCTGGGATTGTCTCAAACTATGGACTTAAATGATCCCTAGCCTCAGCCTCCCAGGTAGCTGGGATTACAGGCACACACCACTGTGTCCAGCTCAGTTCTGTTCACTTTTCTTCAAACTTTTTATTTCTGCTTCTCCATATCAATAATTTCCACTTTCCTATTTTCATGTCCACTGTTTCTGTATCCTGCCTGTTCCAACCTGCCTATGAATCCTTTTAGTAAATTTTTCATTTCAGGTTTTATATTCATCAACTGCAAAATTATTTTTCTTTTTAGTTCTCTATTTTGTTCTTTCTTTTGACTTCTCCACATCTTCCTTTAATTCTTTGTGCATCTTTAAGACAACTGATTTAAAGTCTTTGTCAAGCACATCTGCCATTACTTCATTTTTCAGGGACAGTTTCTATTAAATTACTTTTTCCTTTGAATAGATCATACTTTCTTGTCTCTTTGATGCCTTGTACTTTTTAAAATTAAATGCTTGAATCTATGTGGTAACTATTAATCAGATTCTCCTCCTTTCCCAAATTTGTGGGGTCTTTTTATTACCTTTTACTGCTTTTATTAACTTGTCAGTGTTGTAGGCTGGCCCTGTGCCAAGGCTCAGTCTGAAGTATAAGCTCAAGACCTTCTCATGTCTTCTTCGAGCCTTCCCTGGGCACACCGGCCACTTCAAATTTTTCCCAAATATGGAGTTATTTTGGAAGACTTAGCCTTTAATATCTATCTCCCAAGAGGTGAATAAAGCAAAAAACTGAGGGATGGGAAAGGGTGCCAGCCCTTTAGGTTACCTGGAAGTCACGTCAGCTGGAGGGAGAGGGACTTGCAACCCCATGGGGAGATGTGACAACAATGCCCATCCACACCTGTGATCAGGCACTGTGCTCACCCATTAGCACAGATCCTCAAACAAGGGATTCTGGTGAAGTGTGGTTAGGGCAGCAGGCAAGGCACTACCATTGTTCAGGGTATTTGCTATTTACCAACAAATATGGGAAGGACAACTGCACAAGTGTGCAGAGGCAGAATGTCAGCTCTTGTTTCCAACTCAGTCAAAAGTCACAGTTTGGTAAGGTATCTATAGGTCTGAGATCTGACAAGGTTAAATCATTTGTAACCAGTTCTTTCATGTATTCATAAGTTTCCAAGATTCAAACCCCTGCTAGGCGATGATCTCACTGACTGGGCCTACCTCTTTGGTATCCAGTACGTGCAAAACAAGTAAGTGGCCATTTCTTTTTCTAAATGGGGCTTTAGCAGAGACATGTCATTTGGTTTGGTTTGATGGTCAGGTTGTGCCAAACATGGCACATGATGCTTAGAGTAATAATCATGATGATAACAGAAGAATAACCTTTATGGGCAGCTGCTGAATGCCAGGCACTGTTCTGAATACTTTATGTGCAGTATCTTGCAGTCGGGTAAACGGGTTGCTTAGCCTTTTCCCCCATCATTAGCCTCTATGGCCAGCACCTGTGGTATTGTGCCCTCATGATTGTGCGGGCCAGTGAGTGTGTGCATGTGTCAGTGTGCACACCTGGGCTTAGAAGGGCGGCCTGAGGGAGAGGAGCATGAAGGAGAGAGTACGGGGCCAGAGCTTGGAAAAGAGAGCATGCGAAGAAAACGCCAGAGAATAAAGAGGCCAGAGAAAGAGCAAGAAGATTCCTGTGAGTCTGGGTGCTCACCTGCCTCCCAGCATCCCCCGGGCCTGGTGTGTCTGTATAACTGCTAGAACCAATAACAAACCTACCAAGAGCTGATGCCTGCACTACAACTGGTGTCATGAATAGGATGGTTTACTCTCTGGTAACCATCAATATTGTTTCCATTTTCTTGGTTGGGAAACTGAGGCTCAGAGAGGCTGAGTAGTTTGCCCAAGGTAACTATAACAGTTAAATGATAAAGTTAATGTTCTCATCTTCCCTCTGGATTATCTCCCTAGTGTATGTGTGAAACCTAACACCTAGCTTGGGCTTGCGTGGGGTGTAGGGAGGACCCTGGGGAAAGAACTTCTCTCTTCATACTGGTGCCAATGCAGGGCCTGGCCCATTGTCCATTGGCTTATGTCTGCTTCTTAAACTTACACATAAATGAGTTCAGCCTCTGGCATGGTGGGGCAACGAGGGGAGGCCTTGAACTCTCTGTGGATCATCTCATCTCAATGCAGATGAACTGCTGTTGATGGTCTTTAGACATAATTTTCAACGAGACAGGATCATTTGGAAAGCCATAAATACACATTCAGATGCACGTGATGGATAATAAACTTGGCTCCAACGAGTCACTTGAGCCCCCATAAATCTTGGCTGCATTTTCTTCCCTGGTGCCTGTAAATCAGGCCCTATCACTGCCTTCTTCTCCACAGTCCTGGAGGCCCCTATCTGCCATCCATTATGCTGCAGGTGGAGCGTCTGACAGCAGGCCCCATAGGCTACCCTCTGTCCCACTCACATCCTGCCACTGTCCTGGGGGGGGGGGGTCCAGGCATCTGCTCCACTTTAGGCCTCCTTAGTGCTTTTATGATGAGCCGCCCAGCGTATCATGGTCTGTATGGGGATGATGAGGTTTTAACAACATGCAATTTTTTTTAAAGGCAAGCGTATTGCTCTTGCCTTTCCCCTCCCCTACGTCTGTTTTCAAGGCTTAACAATACAAGGGGTAGACGCAGAGGGTTGGAATGGTTCTGTGATAGAGATTTTTAGTCAAGTCCCTCCTCTGGTCTCACTGTGCTCATCTGCCAGATGGATGTAATGATCCCTATTTCTCAAGGTTGCATTACTCAGGATAATAATACTCTAATAGTACTCTAATAATACTCCAGAGAAAACCTCAAACTCAGTCACTAAAACCCAACACAAAGGTTTTGATTTTGCCCCTGCAAAATCTAATGTGGTGCCTTCTGCCATCTGATAGTTTTATTATTTGGAATGTGTGCTCTTCAAGATCACTGCAGAAGGAAGAGAGACAAGAGAGCACAGACACGCCTAAGCATTTTAACCCAGAAGTGGCATCCTCTCCATCTATTTCCTGTTGACCAGAACAAGTCAGAGGGGTCCTTACTAATTGCAAAGAATGCTGGGAAATAGGTACATGTTCATTACCTTCCTGCCAGAGAAGTATTTAATTAAATGACATTCACAGGAGAAGGCAAGGAAAAGCTCCAGTAGAGCTTCAAGATGTCAGAGGTCAGGATTAGCTGATTTGCCCCCAGCCCTCTTCCAGATGGCGTGGTGCTCCCTGCTTGTGGGTACAGCACTTGTGGGTACTCACACCTCCTGTCCAGGGAGTCCTGGGATGCTCTCCCCACTCCAAGCCGCTTCTCCTGTGGCCAGGGTGCAGACTGAGAAGTCAGGAACATCTCAGAGGTCTCAGATCCCCCACTGGCTCTCTAGAGTCTCACCAGCCTTCCCAGTTTCCTTCCACATAGAGTGGGGAAGGTGAAGCCACTGTGAGATGTCCGTGGTGGTTATAAAGGCACCAGTGGTGTGCTTAAGCCCGAAAGTGGGGTTCACTCAAAACTGTCCTTCCTCACTAATACAGTTCAGGCCAAGCTCTCTCCCCTGCATACTTTCACTGCCCACGCCTCCCTTGGAATGCCACCTGGCAGCACCCATGGCCTTCCCAGCTGCTGGCAACTCTCAGCCTCTGTTGTGGCTTTAGGCTCCCATTACTCAAGAGAACCAGAAGATCACACCTGCCCATAGCTGGGTGCTGCCTACAGGAAGCCCTCTGTGATATCCCCGACCCTTGTGAGTTTGGGGCAAGGGCAGACTGTTGGAAGTGCTCTGAACTGTGGCTGAGTAGGGAGGAGACAGTCTAGCGGGGGTGGGGGGGAGGGTGTAGAGTTAATAGGTTGGTCAGACTTTTTGCATCTCTGGCCTCTCTGGCTACCACCTGTGGCCTTGATCATGTTAATGCAGAAGGCACTTGGGAGCACAGGCTTGAGGCACATGCATCAGTAATTGTGGGCACCTGGGCCCAAAAAGTGTGGTGTGTGCCTGTGCACGTGTGCTCACTTGAGCCTAGAAGCAGGGTTAAGTGTGCTCACCTGAGCCTAGAAGCTGGGCTAAAACCGGGGGCAGCAACACCACCACTGCTGCCAACACATCAAGAGCGCAGTTACAGTGGGGGCGAGAGAGAGACAGAATGCCAGAGAACAAGCGGACAGAGAGCACATAGGCTCGGTTGCCTGCCAGTCTCCCTGCCCCGTGGGCCTGTGTACCTGGCTCCCTGAGAGCGCTCAAGCCTGTAAAATTCACCACGGGCTCCTGGTCTCTCACTATCCATCTGCCCGTCTGACGGAGAGTCTCCCTTGTCTCTGGGGCCTGCCTGCCCACTGGACAGCCTCCCTCAGCCAGGCCATGTGGTTCCATGGCCAGAATGCCTCACATACAGCTCACCCTTCTGCTTTCAGCTTAAAAACGGCAGGTCCAGGAGGGCAGGGCCTGGTGTAGGTGCAGGAAATGCACTGGAGTGGGAGGGCCCAGGACCCCTCTCTTGTGACTAGAGGCAGTGAGCTGGGAAAGAGCCGGCCTAAGTTGTAGGCAGACGTTCTGAGTTCTGGGTTTGCCTGGTTGCTATTTTACTATGCAGTCCTAAGTCAACCCTTTCATACCTGGGCTTCAGCTTTCACATCTGTAAAATGGGGTCCTGTTAATTCTCCCTTATAAGGTTATAGATTAAGCGTATTTAAAGGAGCTCCATGGAGGGGGGAGGGGGTTGGCATGGGGTTGATGTGGGCACCAGAGGGACCCTCTGTTGGCACCTGAAGTCCTGCCTGCGATCAGCTCCGTGATAGGGCCGCAGCTCGGGGTCCTTTGGAATCTGGGAGTCCAGAGATCAGCACTGGACCAGAGGGGCTTCCTCCTGCTACAAGGGAGAAAGCTGTTGCCTGTTCCTGGTAGAACTCTTTTTCCATCTCCATCCTTAAAAGCACCCCATAAAATACCAAAAATAAATACTGCGCATGGCTTTCATTTGGGGAGGGCTTGCCTTTCCCCTTTTATTTATTCCTTACCACGATATACCACCCTTTCATCTCTGTGCGCCCTGATCCATGACCCTGGAGGCAGACCAAGGGCAGTGTGCCCGGACTGCTTTGGTCAAACAAGGGTTTGCTTCTTGGTGCACGAGGGCCAGCACAGGGCCCTCCCCCTGCCAGGGGAGCCAGCTAAAGCTGAACACATGAAGGGGGACACTAAGCCTGAGTTTTGAAGGGTGAGCAGAAGCTTGTCAGGTGGGAAAAGCCGGAGAGGGGGCAGGGAAAAGCATACCCAGCAGAGGGAACAGTGTGTGCGAAGGGAGAGAGAAGAATGAGTTGGAAGTTCAGCAAGACTGGATACCAGGGGGCCTCGGAGAGAAGAGGGACTGAGAGAGCCTGGAGGGCTGTGTTGTGGAGGCCTTGAAGGTGGGGAAGGAGCTGGGACTTTATCCTGAGGGTTGTGGAGAGCCAAAGAGGGAGGTAGGAGGCAGTTTGTGAAGGTGCTGCGTCTCTTTTCGTTTTGGGAGGTTAGGGGTGGTCCGGTGGCCCTTTCCCCGAACTTAACTTGCCCAGCAAAGGAAGTCTTGAAAGAATCTAAAATAAGCCTCCACATAAAATGACTCTTTAAAAAAAGTCAACATTTCCGTGATTTTGTAGAAATTAATCAGGAACACATGCGCTCTATTTTTTTATAAATTGCATGGGATCAAAAGAGAAGGAAAAACCTCTTAGGGTAAAAGCCAATGTGAGTTCCATCCCAGCTGAAACACCCCACACTGCTGCCTCTGAGCATGGGGACTTCCTGCCACCCAGTGTCCCCACGCACCTCACAGCTCTGGTGCCAGGCTGTGCCTGGGGTGCAGAGGGGCTCAGATGCAGCCCAGACCCCAAGTGTTCAAAGGCGGGATGGAGCACCAGCCAGCCCGGGTGATGCTGTTGGTGTGACCATTGCTGGAGAGAAAGTGGCACTGGAGATGCCCAGGGGAGCCTCTAGTCCAGCCGATGGCAGGGACAGGGTGAGGGACATGTAGAGAAGAGACCAGTCTGGGACTGTCTTGAATGTACTGCTGAAGGATTCAGATTCACCCTGCACTTCCCCCCACAGCTGTGTGAGCACAGGGGCCTTGGAACTTCTATCAAGTGGGGTAGCAATGAAGCCTCCTTTCTTGAGCTGTAGACAAATGGACCCTTGCCCTGTTCTCTCACTCTGCCTCCCAGGGCTCTGCCTGCCTTGGGGGCCGCCCTCAGAGGCAAGACTCTCCAGGAAACTTTCTTCTAGGCCTCACAGTCAGCAACGCCCTGTGTGTCCAAAGCTCGGAGTTTCCACAGTAAAGACGGCCCCACATCTCTAGGGGTCCTCACAGGCCTGTATCCGTCCCAGGCCGGAATGAGGTCAGGAGGCCTGTCAGGTCACAGGGCTCCAAAAGCCCTTTGCTTCAGCCGCAGCCCCAGGTGGAGGACTCCCTCCCTCCCTCCCTGCATTTTGGCCTGAGCAGCACCCAGCCCGCCGCCCAGCCCACCCCCGCAGTGGGTGCAGTGCCAGCCCTGCGGGCGGGTGGTGAGATAATCCGGCTAGACGGGCTGCCATCTTGGCACGTCCTGAGGCGCCCGGGGCCACGGGGAGCTTCAAAAGGAAAATTAATGTCTCTTACCAGCAATTAGAGGAAATTATTTAGATAGAAATCTTGTTTTATATCTCCTCATCCTTGTTTTTCAATCCCCAGCCTTTGATTTCTTTCTTCTTTGGGGATTCTCAGAAAGACAAGGAGAGCCGGGGCTGCGCACGGGGCCTAATGAGGCCGTGGCGCACCTGGCGTCGCGGCTGGGCCCTCCGAGGCGGCTCTGAGGTGCTGTGCTTCCTAAGCCTGGCCTGGGTCTTCGAGAGCGGTTGGCAGCCTGTGGGCAGTGAAGACTGAGTTCCTGGGGTGGGCAGTTGTGGGTGGGCCTCTGCTCTGTCTGGCTTTCCCGCTGCCCAAAGGGGGTGGCACTGGGACCAGATCTGACTGAGGGCATGAGGTCCAGAGTGGCATGATGTCCAGGGCTAGTCTAGGAGGAGGACGGGCCTGAGGGGCAGCCTTGGTGCGGTCAGCAGGAAGACTTCCCCACCAAGCCCCCCGCCACTGTCTCAGATGAGGTCGTAATTCATAGCCTGCTGCTAAAAGCCCTCCAGATCCATTCCTACAGGCTTTGCCCCGTCCACTCCCACTTCAGCTGCCCAGATATCTGGTTGTCCCAGACAGCAGCTGTGAGGCTATGACCTGGGTCCCATACAGCCTTGGCCCAGAATCAAGGGTCTTATCTTTCTCTACCTGGCCAACTCCAGCAGCTCCTGCCAAGTCCAGCCCTGCCTCACTTCTTCAGAAATGCTGACTTGATTCCACCTCCCAGAGAGGTCAGTGCCCCAGCGCTTCACCCAGCTACCTCCCAAGGCCACCAAGCTGTTCATGGACCCGTTCACCTAGGAGCAAGTCAAGGCTGGGGGCAGGTCTGCTTCATCTCCAGGTGTCCGGCACTGGGGACCCCAAGACCACTGAGTGGGCTTCTGCTTGAATGAGTGACAACAACCAACTGAATCACACACGAATGAGAGAATGAGCAGAGTTTATTGGATAAGCCACCAGGAACAAAGTGTCATGAGACTAATCTTAATAGATGCCTCAGTCACTTCCTCCCTAAGTGACACCAAGTAAGCTCCTCTCTGAGCCTCAGTGTTTAATTCTGTAGAATGATTAGTTCTCTCCCTGCCTTAGCACAGAGTTGGGAGGAGAAAACAAAATAGAGAAGTCAAGGAAGTTTTGCAATTGTACTAGACAGTCATGTACCAACCCCCTCCCTCAGCCCACCCATCTCTTCACTTACTCATCCAGTGATCAACTCATCTATCCACCTATAGGTCCATTCATCTATCCATCAGTCCCCCATTCTATCTATCCTTCCACCCATCGATTCACCCACCCACCTATTTCGATCCGGTCATCTACTTATCCATCCATTCTCTTGTCCATTCATTTAACCAATCGCTAGGGCTCCTGTGGGCTAGGGTCAGTCTCCAGGGCCCCTCTCAGGAAGAGGTCAGCAGAAGCCGCAGAGAAGCACCGGCAGGAGTTGAAGGGGAGACAGGGGATGTTGAGTACAGCTTTAAGGCTGCTGCCCTAAAGCTATGCAGTCTCAACCTCACGACTGAGCCTGCTCCCCTCAAGTTTGGGTGGCTTTGGGAGATCTAGGAGACTAGGAACATTCCTACCAAGAGTCTGGTCAGGAAGCAACCTGGAGGACCTGGACATAAGGAGAAGGGAAGTTCAGGAACAGAGAGGTTCAAAAATTTGCCTACATGCCTAGAAAGCTGCTAAATGGAACATAATCAGCTTGTACTGACCGGTCAAGTATTCCTGGACCCTCCAGTGCTCAAAAGCTTCTGGGCAGTGTCTGTTCAGCACCTGCTTACACACCTCCCCGATGAGAAACGCACTGCTTTCCCAGGAAGCAAGTCCCATTTGTGAACAGTTCGGACAGTGAACTGTCCTTTCTTGGACAGATGTCCACATTGGCCCTAGTTCTGCCCTCTGGACCCCGGATATTCCTACTGCCCCAAGAGATTCCCACAGAAACTTGAGGGTAGTGTCTTAGGACCCAGCCAACAACACTACAGCATGTGGAGAGTCATGTCCAGGTACACACAGCCACCGGTCAGTCTGGCACGGAGGGCATCATGGAGACCACAAGAGAGGTGAGGCAGTCTAGGGATTAGAGGAAGAAAAGTAGCTTGTGGCATTAATTTGGGACCTCAGCCTCATCCCTGGCCTTGTTCTGTTGTTTCTAGGCATTAACTTTCATCAACCCCCAAATCCTACCTCATCGGTCCATCTTATTGCATTGTTACATTACTGGAAAATGCTTTGATTCTATTTTGGGGAGACAGAAGAGATAAATAAATAAAACAACCAGCCAACCCTCTAGAGCTCCAGGGGATAGCCACATCTGGGTCCTTTCTCCCGCATAGTGACTAACTCACTCCTGTTATACACCCTATAGACACCCGTGTATACCTACTTTACTCTGCTCTGCTCCAAGAGTAGGGGGGTGGGGCCCCAAATCACCTAGTGCTGCTGGAACCCACTCATGCCAGTTCCAAGAGCCGATGGTTAATTTCTCAATAAATTGCTAATTTCTCAATAAACTGGACATCATGGTGGTATTTTGAAGTCAGCTGTGGTGAGCCTATTTACACCATTGGAACTGGCAAATGCTGCAGATTGAGTCTTTGCCCCCACATTTTCTAGCACAAAAACCTCCCCCCCAGGGATTTCTAACACCTAGTGACCCCAGAGATTCCAATTCTCCTGAAAGGCAGAGAGGGATCCTCAGGGGACCCACTTTCACTATCACTGCCCCCTCTCTGTGCACATGCTATCTCTCCTATTCTGTCATCTGGAAGCTGCAGGGTTCAGGGTACCATCAATCATCATACAGTCAACACAGGTTGAGTGCTGCCTCTCAGTAGGGGTGGGCAGCTGAGCTGTGGGGCAGAATAGCAGTCCTCTACCAGCCAGGGGGCCGGAAGTTGCTCTGTGCCACAATCATGATACCTATTATCTCAATCAACCCTTACAATGCCTGGGTCTATTTTATACAGGCAACTTTGGGGCCCACCCAGAATGCCAAGCGAGTAGAAGCTCCCATCTGACCTACTGTAAAATACTGATGGTGGGGATTTTATTTTTGTTTGACCTTCACCATAGCTCAGAAGGGAGTCATTATTGGCTGTATTTAATGAGGAGCCCAAATCTCAGAAAAGTTGACTGCTCCACCTTGCAAGTTGGAATGAAAATGCAGGACTCGCTCTTGAGTCCTGGGAGTAGGATGAACTAGGCTCCTCCTGGGGCAGGTTCTGGAGTGGGAGCCTGGAGTTCTTGCTTTGGCTTCACTCATGATGTTGGGAGTGGACAAGTCACTTCTCAGCATCCAGGACTCATCTCTCTCTGATGCCAGACCCTGGTACTCCCTGACTGCTGGGCCCCATCATGGGAGTCCCACGGACCCTGTGACTTGGCACATCCCAGGTGGAACTTTCTAAGCCTCTATTTTCTCATCTATGAAACTAATAATGACATTATTCC
The DNA here is from genome assembly GCA_004024945.1 of Uropsilus gracilis. Classification (NCBI taxonomy): domain Eukaryota; kingdom Metazoa; phylum Chordata; class Mammalia; order Eulipotyphla; family Talpidae; genus Uropsilus; species Uropsilus gracilis. Next base: position 56,173 of record PVHY01007225.1, read on the forward strand.
AATATTAGAGAGGCAACAATGTTGTCCTTTCAATAAACCGGTCACAGGTGCTCGATAAACACCAACCACTGTCCAGCAAGGAACATGGCCCAGGTTCTGGCTGGCTGTGTGCTCATGTGCACAGTTCATGACTAGCCATGCACCCATTCACCTATTCACCTGCTGACCTCAACACACCTGTATGGTGGATTAAAAATGGTGACAGATTACCTGTCACACCCTTCAAGAGAACTAGTTCCTATCTCCATGAGCCTAAGCTGGTCTTGTGAGCACTTAACCAATAAGATGCCACAGGAAGGAGGCTGTACCAGTTCTAGGGATAACCTTTAAGTACTGGCAACTCTGCTTCCTTCCTGATGGGGCTCTCCCTCTTAGAAACCAGCCATCATGCTCCAACATACATGTAGAAGCCACACCCAGGCTTGTTGACTGGGTGTTAGGTAACCCTCTCATCCTCATCGCCAATTGTAGTGTAATCAGTCCTTGTTGCCAACTGTAGGGCATTTGCCTGGTTTGTGATACCCATTGTCCTGCAAGCATCAGGCATCAGGCTCACAACTCTGTGTGGTTCTAGCAGTTACACAGATATACCAGGCAGTGCAGGCCAGGTCTGGGGGAGCTCAGAGGCAGGTGAGCCCCTCAGGGATCTTCATACTCTTTCTCTGACCTCTCTCTCATATCTCTGTTCCCACTCTCCTAGGCCCCGGTGTGCACACCCACATCTGTGCATACCCACTGGGCCACACACTCATGGGGAAGACACAATACTATAGATGCTGCTTATACAGGCTACTGGAGGAAAAGGCCCGGCTAACTCACTTAGCCAACACTAAGGTCAGACCCCAGATAGGGTCCCAGCTAACATCCAATATCAGCTGACAGTGACATGAATGAATCATCTGGAATGTTCCAGCTCAATGGTGCTCCAGATTGCTACTGCTTAGATCCATCAAAAACCATAGGGAGCAGAAGAACCTCCAGCAGAGCTCTGTCAGCTCAGAATCACAAGACTTGGTGAGATGCTTATCACTTTGGATCATTATGTTTTGGGGCAGTTTGTGGGTACCACCACCTATGGTGTGTCCATTTATGAGATGTATATGCATTTCTAGGTATTTATTTACACTTTTAGGAGATTTTGCATTTTATAATATAGGAGTTGGATAACTACCAAAGCTGCCATTTTTGTCCAGCCTGCAAAATAAGAATGGTTTTAACTTTTTAAGTGACTGGAGAAGGGGGAATCAAAGTGCTATTTTTTGAGAGTATGTGAAAATGACTTGAAATTCACATGTCCATCTCCATGGCTTTCATATGACAGGGACAGATACAGCTACATGTGGCAGACCCTGCCTGTGTGCAAGTCTGAATTATTCACTATCTGTCCCTTTCAAGAAGGTTCATCATCCCCTGCTGTAGAACATTAAATAAATATCATCATCTTGAGCTTTAAACTGTGTAAAAAAATTTTTGCTTTTTCAAAATGTTTCTTGAGAAAACACAATTTTTTTCAAAATGTGTTTTGAGCTTTTATTTACTTGGTCCAATAAGTAAAAACAAAAATCAAAAACTGCAGAGACAGTTTTTACTTATTTGTTTGTTCAGACATTGGAAAGATTTAAGAAATCTAAAAATGACTAAACAGGCTGGGCATGGTGGCGCATGCTTGTAAGCGGCAACCTAGGAAGCCACAACTGGGGCTAAAGATCACGGTTTGAGTCCTGCCAGGGGCACGTAGCAAGACCTAATTCCAAAAAAATATACCTGGGTGTGGTGGCACATGCCTGTAATCCCAGCTACCTGGGAGGCTGAGGCTGGGGATTGCTTGAGTCTGTGGTACCCTGGGCAACGTGAGCCTGTGGTTCCACAGACAAAAATAGCGAGACCTAGTCTCAAAAAAATAAAAATGACTAAACAATGTGCAAAAATTTAGCAAATTATGGGAGGAGTGCTTAGTCTTCAAGGAGAGATTAAAACTTTTTGATGATGGGGAAAGAGAAAGAGGCTGGGAAGAGGGACCAGGTGGATAGGGCCTACCCTGAGGCCCTGAAGCCTACTTGCAGCCTTCATCCTCTCACCCACCCTCACTTGCACACTCCTGCCTGCCCAGCCTCATGCCTTTGCATGGGGCCAGGGGTGGGTAGGGGGGCTCACCCCTAACCCTCCCTGTGCCCCGTCTGCCTCCTTGCCTCATCTCCTACCAGGGCTTCTTGTCCTGCGAAAATTGCTACACAAACCATGTGTTTCCCTTCTCTTCACCTTCTCACCCCCTTTTCTGCCTAGAAGTCTGGGCCTCACTTGCTGCTCCCCTCTGTGGAAACTCCCCTCATTCCCAGGCCAGGCTGCACCCCTGTCTCTGTGCTGTCACAACTCTATGTATGTCTCTTTAAGACCTCACTTGCTACACCATTTTGTTCAGACCCACTAACTGTCCTCTGCTCCTGGGTGGGGAGTACCTCCAGGCCCTTACTTATCCTGGGGGAGGCCTCAGAGGCCAGCTGCTGAGTGAAGGAGGGAGCCCTGAGCGTGTGGGTATCAGGAAAGAAGAAAGGACACAGAATGGACCAAACAGGTCAGACCTCTTCAATACGGCACCCCCTCCCCACAGCCCATTCACCAGGACTGAGGTGTGGGGCGACCAGCCCTGAATGGTGGGCAGGTTCAGGGCCAAGCCTGAGCTGCCCCTGCCTAGCCTGGCCTCCAGTTGGCAGGAGGGGCCCGACCAAGCTGCCGCCCACCCAGAAGCAGGTGCTGACAGCTGGCCCTGAAGAACAAGAAGCTCTTTCAGGGTGCAGGGCCAGTGGGCCTGGGCTTCAGGTGCATGATCTCACCTCACAGAAACCCAGAGGGGCTGCCAGAGGGCCTCGTAAAGCCTTTGATGACCCAGTGTGGAGGACACAAAGCACAGGCTCCCAGCTCCCCTCCCTCCCCACTCCCCGCCAGGCCAATACCCCACTCCAAGGACAAATGGTTGGGTTTAGAAGGGGTCCCAGGTGAGAGGGACCACAGGGTATGTGGCAGACAACAGGATGACCACCCTAGACCGCAAGTCCAGGCCCTGAGTGCCTGTGTGTCCTGTGCACCTGGTAGGGCAGGGCTGGCCCATCCCTTGGGCCCCCACTTTCCCAGACATGGTGCACAACTATTCTGGTCAGCAGTTTTGGGCAACACTGACCATGCGACATCAGGCAGACACTTTCCACTCCCCATCGGTCACACTGTCACATTGAGTCCTGCTGGGGCTACCGCTGCCCTGATTCGAGGATTGTCTCCTCATGGAGACCAGCTCCATGGGGAGACGGGAGCAGCCCAGGGGAGCAGTTGGCTCTATCTTATATGGAATTTGCCAGAACTTCTTAGCCTGAAGCTCGCTGAAGGGCTGATTCTTCTCTGAGCTCACAGGACATAGCTCAGGAACCGAGCTGACCCAGAGGAAATGGAATTCAGATGGCCAGAGCCATCGCTGCCCCGGCCTCTGGGCTCCACCCACAGAGTCTGGCTACTCCCAGCCCTGGGGGCAGGCAGCCAGGACAGGGCACACTGGCCTGGCCTCCTGGCCAGCAGTGGCCTCTGTCATTGCCTCTGAATAGAAGCACAGGCCTGTCATGCATTCCTTGCAGAAGAGACTGCGCCACAGTGCCCACGTGGCCCTAAAGGCCTGTGAGCCCTGGACAACCAGCCAGCTCTGGAGGCCTGAGGCCTAGAACCTGAGGCTTCTCTCCACCTCAGGGCCAACCTCCCCAGCCCTCCAGCCTGGTCAGCTGCGGCCTCCCACTCTCCCACACTGGCACATGTGCTTCTCAGGGCCCAGTATTTTCCCTCTGTCCAGGCAGCCAGGGCCTCTTTCTCCTTTTGCTCCTGGAGTACTTGCCTGGGACTGTTCCCGACACGCCCACTGCTCCTGGGCACGGTGGCTGAGGATGCTGGCATGGCTCCAGGTGCAGTGAGGATGGTCCCCAGCTGGTCTGTGAGGTGGCCATGCCTCTGGGCAGCAGAAAGCAGCCTGCCACACCCTGGGGGCTGTGGGCAGACTGCTCTGGGTACTCTTGGTGTCTGGATGAGTGTCTTAGCTTCTGACCTCAGTCTACTCACCTGCAAATGGGGCTATGAGCATTTTAGCTTTAGCTGTTCTGGTTGAATGTACCTGCTGATGTTTTAGTTCACATTTTCTGTATGAGGAATAGCTGGACCAGCTTCCCGGGTCTTCATGGACACTCCCTTTTGAGGCCTGGCTGGCCAGTTGGGGGTTGTTAGTTTGTTTAGTTATTGTCTTTACTGATACATGGATTCTTTTAAAAAGTTGCTTTTGGATACAAGGCCTTTGTCAAACATATTGCTGCCGTTAGGACAGGCACAAGGGAGGTTTTGGGGCGCTCACCACAGATGACCAAGGCTCAAGATCCTGCACTCAAGTGCTCAAGAAAATCTGTTCTTTCTCCAACTTGGGCATCTCCCATCACCTGCCTCTCAGGGTCCCCTCTTTACCCCACCCCCAGAGCATCTAGAATGCCCTGTTCCTCCTGGGACACAGATCTGCCCTGATCTCTGTCTTGGCCCAGGACCAGCCCCATCCCCAATCTGTGGGCCTGACTGCAGCGCCCCCTGGGAAGCTGTGTTCTCAGTGTCCAGGCTCCTAGGAAACAGACCAGCTTTGGGGGCTGCAGCTGCCATAGCAGCAGGAGAGCAAGGTGCCCAGACACTTAAGCTCTGGGTTCTGGGATCTCTTCTGCCCCTCCTGCCTGTATGTCTAAAGGTGAGCTCTTTTCTACTCAGGGTTCAGTGTCCTCATCTGTGAAACAGGCTCTTCTGCCTGTCTGGCCTCCTCCCAGCTGAAAAGGAGGGTCGGGTGCTATGGAGACTGTCCAGGGCACATGCCAGGTGGCCCAGGACTTGGAGGCAGGGAGTTCACCTCCTTAAGTTCAGGTTTTTGCAGAGAGGCCCTGTTCAGGAATGCGTATCTGATTGATGACTCAGAGAGGGTCCTCAGGCCCCAGTCAAGGTCCAGCTTGAACTGAGGCCCCATCTCAGTCTCTCAAGCCAGACAGTGGGCTTCTGGGGTTCCTGTGACCCTCAAGCTGTGACGTCCTGTGACCTCCAGCTATCACAGCAGGCTCCTGTCTGTGGGAGACTTGAGGAGCTGGGGGTGGGACAGGGGAGAGGAGGGTGGGCAGTTACAGAGTTGCTGAGGGCATCTCCAGAAGGGGCATTCCTCTGAACAGGAGGCCATATGCGAAGAAGACAGGCTGAGCTGTCCCCAGATCCTGAGCCCATGACCTGTCCTTGGCCCCTCTGTCCCTTGCTGTCCCCCACAGTGATCGGGAAGCTTGCTGCTCCACTGGGCAGGAGGGTGACACGGTTCACAGCAAGGTCCTCCCCCATGGAGGTGTTTGGAGGCTAATCCCATACCTTGATGGTCACATGGAGGGAGGAAGGGGAATGCTGAAGGACATTGAGGGCTAGGAGTGGGTGGAGGGACGATGCAGGCTCGATTGCAGGCCAGGAAGCAAGGAGCATCCAGAGGGGCTCACACAATAGATGATGCAGGCATTTCCTCCCATTCCCCACTGTGTTGGGAGGCCCCCTGGGTTCCCAGGGTTCACGACATAGGGCTCCCCCGGAGGCCCATGAGGAGAAGAAACTCCCCCAAAACCTTGGGGGAGGATGCCAGTCAGGCTGGGTGGCTTCTCCTTCCTAAGGTAGGCTGGGCCCTCACTCTGAAGGCAGGCACCAGGATGGGGGTGACATCCCCAGGCTTCTGGTGCCCCAGGGACACAGGCCAGTCCCTACTTCATGGACACACATGGGCGCACATCTGGGGAGTGGGGAGTGCAGGGACCCACTTCCTCATAGTAAGGATGTCCTGAAGAGCTCCTAGACCCTGAGGCCAGGTATCCCTCATGTCTCATCTCTAACCCTCACCCCGAGTCATTGGCGAGGACCCTGAGCTCCAGCACAGATGAGGTGCCCAGCTCCCACCGCTGGTGTGTAGAACCAGGATGTGTACCCCGAAGAACCCTGTGCTGGAGTCACCGGAACACCCCCCTTGAGCCAAGAGTTTCAGCCGAATTACTATGAGTAGCTCTTACCTGTTGCCACACAAGGCAGCAGCTAACCTCATGGTGTCTCGCTGGGACCAGTGGTAAGACAGATCAGGTTCGAATCCCAGATCTGCCATTCATTGCCATGTCTTCTATCTGTGTGGGGAGGGTGGTGGGAGGGGTGGCCGGGAGAGTCATACATGTGAATGCTTATGAAGCACGGTACCTGGTGCTATCCCTATGTTTGTTGCAGGAAACTGAAGTTTAAAGAGCTTGCCTGTCATTCAGCTGGCAGTTGGAGCATCTGGGGCTCATATTCAATCTTCTCTGCCCCCAAATTGAGCTTACCCCTTTATGCCCTTGCTGCCCAAAATACATCCAGATCCGGAAGACCTGGGGGAAGCAGGAGCAGTAAAGCTGCTCAACTAACAGTAGATGGCGCTGTGGGGCTATACCGGTTACCTTCACAGATAAGCCGGCTCACATACCAAATCAGGTGGACTGGGGTCCCCCTATGCCGGGCTAGGCTCTCCACCAGATACTGCCTTGGAAGGGAGATACCATTGCTCGATTTCTCTGGTAAAAAATTTGAAAGCCCAGAGAGGTTAAGCTGCTGGCCTGAGATCACACAGCCTTAAGGAACTGATGCTCCTCCACCCCACTGTTTTCTTTGAGATCTCCAGTCCTGCTCCTGTACCACTGCCCCCGCCCCCCCCCATCACAGCCCCCAAGAGGCCACAGTTACTCTCTGGAACTTGATGGGAACCAGGCATTCCCCTCCACTCCCACTGTAGCTGGACATTCCAGCAAAGCTGAAGCCGCCAGCTTTGAAGTTGGAGCTAAGCCCCAGATTAGGGTGGCTCCAGGCTGGCCTCTCCCTCTCAGCCCTGTTGCCAGGCACACACCCACACACCCCCTCCCCGCCCCAGTCCAATCCAGTGCCCTCGTGGCACAGAGAGACTGGGCCTCAGAGCAGGAAGACAGAGCTCCTCTCCTTCATGTCCTCTCCCAGCTAAGGAGCCCCATGTCTCCCCACTACCTGCCATGGGCCTGAAATTCCACTTCATCATCCAGGAATGTTCATGTGCCAACCCCCTCCCTGGCTCCACCAACATCAGCACCCATCACCTCAGTGATAGGACTTGGGCAAAGGTCTTTCTGAGGGACCAATGGAATTAGGAGGGGTCTAGAGCTAGGAAGGGTGACTTCCTTTAGGGTCTCTGCCTTCTCATCAGTTCACTTTGCAACCCAGTGACCCTGAAGGGCCTGCGAGCTCAGCCAGGGGTTCTAGGTGGGCTGTCCTGGCACCAAGCTGGTGTGGGAGACAGTGACATCCCCGTGTGCCAGGCAACAGACTGGGTGCTTTGTGTATCCCGTCTTTCTGCCTGAGGGCCACTCCGGCTCTGAACACCAGCCTGCTCCAGCCCTGCCACATGGTCACCACTGGCTGGCATACCTGCAGCCCCAGGCAGCCCACGTGCCGACTGACATACCTATCCCTGCAATGGCTCAGGGTGTCAGAAGGTCCTCCCCAGCTTTCTTCAAAGGCTGGGTCCCTGTCGCTCCCAGCTGCCTGCTTAGCTCTCCCTTGGAGACACCCAAGTCGATCTCAGCTTCTACCCCAGGTCAGGGATTTAAGGCAGTTATCCCTGCATTGCCCACATGGCCTCAGCGGCCACTCCCCAGCCTTACTGCTCCCCATCCCGGCCTGTAGCCTTGGGCTTGCCTCTGTCTCTCTTTGCTCTCCAGAAGCAGAGGGTGAGACTAGTCCTCGTGGGGTTGGTGGGGACCATCTCCTCCCAAGTCCTGACTGGAGCTGTGCCATGGATGGGATGCAGCATTGGATGACATGAGTTCCTTGGACCACCACATCCCCCTGCCAAGTGACCTCAGCTTCTGGTCAGTGAGGCTGCTGACCCAGGGAAAGGCTAGAAGTCACAGTGCCAATGGCTCCTGCCTGTGTCCAGCAAGTATGACTGGGGTGATCCCAGCTGGGCCAAGGAGGAAGGGTTCAGGCCCTACTGTTTGGCCCTCAATGAGAGGCACACCTAAGAGTGCCCGCCACCCCAAGCAGGGAGCTACTAAGTAGAGGGGCAGGTGCAGGGGTGTGCACCCCCTGGGCAGGCTGCAGGAGAGTCCTGGGGGCGAAGGGGCCCTGCATGCAGGTGCCTGATCATGGGGAATTACTTGCTTGCCCAGCAAACATTCTCAAGTGACTGGGAGCCTGTCTGTCCAGCTGTCAGCCCCATGCAACTGGTTTGGGGTCCAGGATAGAGCCTCTTTGTTCATGGGGATTTGTACTTGATACTAAAAACTGGCACTTTCAGTACAGGGGGCCTAGAGCCCATTTTTTTCCAGAGCGTTCTAATTCCAGTTTCCTAGAGTTCAGAGCTTCCCAAACCTCAGTGATTCCCATTGGGTCTTCTTGATTTTTTGCTCCCAAATATTGTTTATACTCATCGTTTTCCTTAAATCAACATATGTATGTGTGTCTACCTAAAAGGAAACATTAAAAACAACAACAACAGCAAACCTCTTTACCAAAAGTGAAAAGCCAGTTCCACACACCATGTGCAGGTGACACCATATATCATGAAGGCAAGCTGCCATTGCCCCGCTTCAGCTAGAGGCTGTGGGTACCGCAGGGGGAGTTCTAGGGGCCTGCCCCCCACTGCTAGGGAGGCCAGTGGGCTGAGTCTTTCTCCTCAGCATGGCCAGGGGTGGGCTTTTCTGGAAGAACACTCCCTTTCTCCATCTTCCACTTGGAGGCCTATCATCCCACTTTGTCCTCATTTCTCCCATCCATTCTTTAGGAAATCACCCCCTCCAGGAAGCCTCCTAAGCAGGATTGGGTAGCTTGTTGGTGCCTCCTCAGTTCCTAAGGTTTTCCTGACTTTGTACTTTTTATGGGGTTATAATAACTGGATCATGAAGTTGCATTTGTGATGGTTTCATTCTTCATGAAAGTGATCCACTCGTGGGATGGGACCCCTTGGCCTACATGGCTGTCCACCTCTCTGCCCTGTTGAGGCCTTCCTGCATCTTGCTGTCCTCACTGGTGTCTGTCTCCCACACTCTCAGTGGGAAGATGAGATGGCAACCATTTTGTTCACTGCTGGATGCCCAGGCCTGGCCTGCATGAAGGAAGGAGCTATGCTGTGAGATAAGGACTCTCATCTTCATCCTCCAAACAGGGAAACTGAGTCAAGTGAGGCGCTCATGGTCACCTACCAAGAGGAGCCAGAGGCAAACTCAGGCCATCAGGCTCCAGAGTTAGCAAGACTTCCCCCTCAGTTTGTCAAAGGTGAGTTTTGTATGTGAGAGAGAGGATGAGGCAAACACACGAAGACAGACACCTGGAAAGGTCCCAGGGGCACCAGATGAATTCTCAGCCAGACTGAAATCTTGGCCTAACCTAGCCTCGGCTCACAGCAGGAATGGAATAGAATTTCCCACCAGACTCTGTGGCTATTGGGGCATCCCTCAGAACCTCATCACATGCCTTTACCACCCCAAGCCTGAAATTCCACAGGGAGGTGTCACGGCTCTGAGGGCTAGTGTCCCTCACAGAGGACACCAGCAGTCCCCCACACGAGCCTCCTCCTGGTTAAGAGGGCGCAGAGTCACCCAGGGTTGCCATGGGGACATGGTGTGGTGGTGGTGCCTGGCAGGCAGCATCCTGGAGGGGCCCCGCCCTCCTGCGGTCAACAGAGGCTCCCCGGGAGATTCCCCGCCCAGCCGGCTCCAGGCCCCTGGGGTCCATCCTGGAAGGACCTTCAAAGGACTTGGCCATTCTTGAGTGCGCGCCAGGAGGGAATCTGCCCCAGAGTCAATCTAGCCAGCCGCACGGGTGGAAGGAATTTGCCGTTTCTCTTAACAGCGACCCCCTTGTGATTTATACGGGGGCCACTGTCCGAAGGCCCCGGCTGACAGATCATAGTGGAAAATGAAACGCCAAGACCGGGCGTCTCGCTGGGCTAATTACCCTCAATGAGGCCCAGCTGGCTGGTGGAGCCGGCGGGGCCAGGGCAGGGCCGGATCCCTCACCCAGTTCCCCAGGGACACGAAGGCCTGTCTTGTCCCTGCCTGGGCTGACTGCCCACATCCACCAGCCCTTGCTGAGAGCCAAGAAAATTCCAGAGAGCCAGGCTGGTCAGGTCACGAGAGAGATCCCACTTGGTGCAGTAAGTCAGGCAGCTCAAGATGGCCACAACCCTAGGGTTTGCTGATGGCACCCCAAGCGCCAGGGGGACCCCCTTCTGCTTGTTGGAGACTATAGTTATCTGAGTTTTTCACACACTCTTGCCACTAGCCTCTACGGCCAGCACCTGTGGTATAGCACCTTCCCCATAATTGTATACACCTGGGCCCAAAGAGCACTGTTACATGCCTGTGTAAATGGGCACACCTCGGTTTAGAAGGGCGGGGTTAAAAGGGCAGCATCACCCTGACGGAGGAGGCCTCTGTTGGTTGGTTTCCTCTGTTCACCATTACAAATCTAGTGATGTCAAGGGCTCCAACATTCTCTTTGGAGCTGCTAGCACTGATGGCAAACCTACCCAGATTAGGGTGGTTGCAGAATAGAGACTAAGGCACAGCCAGGGTGAGCCCTGGGGAGTCCCAGGGTGTCTCTGGACTGGCTACAGCCCCTGATCTCACTCAGCCTCTGGCTGGAGCATCCTCTGCTGGCAGAGGGCTTGAGCAGCTGGCTCAGAAGAATCTACAAGGGCCTGAGCAGGGTGGGTCTGCTCTCTGGGCCTCCTGCACTTTCCCAAAACCTACTACTACTGGGGTCCTGTGAAGGGTGCTGGGGGGATAGCGACTGGCAAAGCCCAACCTGATCTCACCCTCAGAGGCTTGCCACCCTGTGGGGCTGCAACACTGATGTCTTCTCAGCAAGCATGCTGGGTGCCACGAGGTGCACAGTAGGGGTTTGATTAATTTGGGGCATCAGCACCTGGGGATGTTGAGCCAAGAGCAGAAGCCATGGCAGTGATAACTGAGCAAAGGAGAGGGTGGTGCTGTGTGGGGGTGTTCAGGAGAAAGGTTCAGCATATGCAAAGGTCCTGTGGCAGAAGGAAATGTAGGGTACTCAGGAACTGAATGAAGCTGGAACACAGGAGGTTAGTGAGGCCCTGCATTGTTCTAGTACCTTCTTTTTTTTTTTTTTTATGCTAGTTCTTGCTGTGTTGCCTGGGGAACTGCAGACTCTCATTGCCTGGGGTACTCCGAACTCAAGCAATCCCCAGCCTTAGCCTTCCAGGTAGCTGGGATTATAGGCGCATGCCACCACACCCAGCTGTTTTTTGAGACTAGGTCTCCTATGTTGCCCTGGGTGGGTCTCAAACCCACAGACTCAAGCGATTCCCAGTCTCAGCCTCCTGTCCTAGGCTTGAGATTAAAGCTGTGCACCAACCGTGACTGGTGTTCTAGTACCTTTTAAAAAGGTGATTTTAGGTTTTACTCAGGCAAGGCAGTGCATCAATATGTGTGCCTCCCAATGTCTATAGGGACTTCAGGAGCCTTAGCCCCCTCCTTTGCCAGGGGAGGGATGGGGGGGCCATCTTGGAGAGTGCAGGATAAACAAATTATCAGGATTTCCACCCTTCCATCATTAGCCTCTATGACAAGCACCTGTGCCCTCCCCATGATTGTAACTGCCCGGCCAAGTGGGTGTGCGCATGCGTGAGTGGGCTCACCTGGGGCTGGGAGGCAGCAATAAAGGGGTGGTGTCACCCTGGGAGGGGGGTACTAAGAGGACAGCACAAGGAGAACACAAATGGAATTCAGGGAAAGCCCACAGAAAGAGTGTAAAGATTCCTGGGGGGCCAAGGAGCTCGACTGCCTCCCAGCCCCTGGGCCCTCACTTGCCTAGCCTGCTGCTTGCAAAACAGGGAGTCAACCTCAGGTTCCCTGGAAAACTGGGTGGCATGGAAACTGAAGGCAGCTGGCGGTGGCCCGGATTAGGATGAGTCAAGGCCACCAATAAGGCACAATTGGAGGGAGAGGGGGGCCACCAGCAAGCATTGCTATGGAGAGGCAGAAGTCAGGGCCTTGGAACCCTGGCAGTTTTCAGGGGCCCATAACTCACCAGGGGCCCATCCCTCACTGGAGGCCCGCTGCCTTTTTTCTCCCAATGCAGCTAGAACCAGGGCACAACTCGGCCTGCCGCCCACGCCCACCCCCCCCAAGCCCTTGGGAACAGAGAGGGGAATTGATAGGGTGTGCCCCTCCTGCAGATTTCAAGGACAGGTAATGTTAAAATGGGGGAATGACCTTAGCTGGAATTTCCCTTCAGGGGGATGCAGGGGGAAGAAAGAAGTGAAATAGTCAAGGTGAAACAGATTTCCTGGAAGGCGGGCAATCAGGGTATATAAAGGGTGTGCAAACAAAGAGGAGGATTCGATAGGATTCAGGATTCAGGATTCGATTCTATTGGGATTCCAATATGGAGAGGAGATGGGAATTGGCCATCTTGTAAAGATGTGAGCCATGTGAGCTTGGCCATGTGGCCACCGAGGGCCTGCAACCTTCGGCTGGCCCAGGCTGGCAGCATGTGTGCTGAAAGCAGTTAAGGAGTTTGCAGATTTGAACTCCGTGTTGGAATTTGCTTTGCTGAGTTTGATTTGTGTCTGAAAGAGGCCGTGCAAAAGTTAGGCCTGAGAAGAAAGTGAACTTTGCTGGTTTGGCACCATGGAG
>PVHY01007226.1:0-68907 GCA_004024945.1 Uropsilus gracilis
TTTTTTTTTTTTTTTTTTTTTTTTTTGGAACTAGATCTTGCTACTGGTCCAAGGCGGGACTTGAACTGCTATCCCTAGCCCCGGCCGCTTCGTAGGTGGAAGCTTACAGGGATGAGCTATTGTGCCCAGAGACCTTGACATTTTAAAATGAGAAGTCTAAGACAAGAAGAAACGATCAGGATGAGACAGGCAGGAATTGGTGATAAAAATGAGTATAGTTTAACCGAAGCAATTAAATGAAAGGATTAACAAAATTTTCTTTAAAACAAAACTTACTGTTTCAAGTTAGGTAGGTAGAGATAGATATCGATAGATATCAGTTGACAACTTGAGTGGAAGAAAAAGTATAGTTAAGGAATGGAATTGATATGATAAAAATGTTCTTTTGGATAGTCAACTTACATAGAATAATGGATACATTTCAACTGGAAAATTTATGATCAAAACTTAACACCAAAAACACCTGTAAAAAATAATTTGAGGTACTTAATGAAAATGATAAAACATGACTAAATGTAAAGAGCTGAATCTTTACTAATTATATAAGGATACCACATGTCAAGAATGATAAATTTTTGCAAAATATATTTTATTGCATTATAAGTGATGTTAATACATTCATAAGTATTATAGATCCAAACAGTCATTTTAAAAGGATTTTCAATAATTATCATAATGATAACTTATGTAATAAAAATTACACATGTGTGTATTGGTACAAGTTTACTTTCTGATAAAAATGGATTTACAGCTAAAATACTGCATACATTATTAAGATATCACTTCAACCAATAACGAGTGTATAACTGTCCACAAAACAGTATTCAACCTTGTTTTTCGCAGATATGATACCAACTAATAAATATTTTAACAACCATTGGTGAGTATATAATTGGATCTGTAAACAGAAAGCCATAATGTATTTATCTTAATACTAAAGGTATATTATACATTCCTCAGTAACAACTTTTTAACTTTATTTTCACCATGCCTGTTCTTCAACCTAACCAAGAAATTCAAGAAACATCAATTGTTTTATCCCTCTAAGTCTACATGTTCATACCCTGTTCCTTTCTTCCTTCTCACTTTTTGCTGGTTAGCGTGTGCAGTCAAAGTGTTAATGCTTCCATGGTTAATACCTGCCATTCCTTGACCATCACCTCTGACAGCTTTTAGATTTGGGTCTTAGTTACAACTCAGCTCAGGCTCTGATCATCCTCAAATATTTGATGATATTCACACTTCATATTTTCATGTATAAATTTATGAACTCCAGGTATTTCTTACTGATTTCTTACTGATTCTGCTTCCCTGGATTTCATGCATCTATATGACAAGTGCCTACTCAGAATCTCCTTTCAGGGCCATCATTAGAACTTCATATTCAAAATTTCAAAACTAAATGTGTGATCTCCTGTGTTTGTTGGACTTTCTCTACTCTGTTTCTTTTTGCTTTTTTTTTTTAATAAGTGAAAGGACATCATGCAAAGACATATGAGCAAGGACTCTCAATCTTCTCTGAAGACATCTTTATTTTCACTTCCATTTCCAAAAAGTGTATTCAGCTTCCCTAACCGCAGTGATTAGTTCAGAAGTTAAATGTGTCCTGTTAAGCAACAAAAATCCAAACTGATTTCACAATCCAATTGCATTTATTAAATATTCCTGAATTAGGCAGCATTCCATCTAGCAAATAGAAGAGATATATAAAAATTTAAATAAAGTTAAAGGCTTTTACAAGCAGAAAGAAAGCAAGATAAAGGAAAAGGGAGGTTTTTTTCTAATTCAGGGATGGTACCTATGTGAGTCAAAAAGATCTTGTGACAAGCTATCACCTCTTCCTTTAGGGAGTGAAAAAAATTACTTCCTTGATGATGATCAGAAAGTTCCACACTTATCAATCAAAAACCATATTCTCTGGGAGGAGACAGTTAAATATTTTCTTGGTAAACTTAAAGTAACCCACCATTTTGGAATTATTGTATTTGAGACAATACATGCATGTTCAGTAAGAGTGATCTTAATTGTTTTTGTTCAGAATAACTGAGCAATCAAGGTTGAAACAAATAATGCTACAGGAGACAGAGGGATACAAGGAAACCAGGTTGTGTACAGTTGAATTTTTGATCATATAACGCTTCAGTATAAAAATGGATCAGCCTTTTTTAAAATAAAATCTGTCTCTAGACTAGACCAAGGTTGTCTACACACTCATACCACAGTCTGTATTTTTTTCAATATGCCAATCTGTAATTATTTGTGTAATTATTGGATAAGTATCTGTGTTTTTTATCATTATATAAGTTTTGAGTGTATAAAAATAAAGTGGTTTTCTCTCTACCCCATCTCCAATGCTGCCACAATATGTAAGATCCCAAAATTATTGTTAAATAAATAAGTTTAAAAGTTTAAACATGACCTACATGAATAAAATTAAAATGCAATGGATCAGTGAATAGACAGACTGATGAATTTCTTTCAAAAGGGTCACTTGAAAAAGAATTCCATGGGCCCTAGAGACAAGGCTATCATGTTTTCCTCTGAGTAAAATTATCTTCATTATTAATTAAAATGGAAAGGTTGTTTCAGAAATGTTTGTTTTACTAGAGATGATTTATGACTGTCTCTTCTCAGTGCACAAGGACATTATGTTTTGACTAAGCACTTTTCTCTAAGAGGATGAATTTAGTTAAGCAAAATATTTTTTAAAGGCCACCATTAGTGTACTAATGTCAAAATGTCAATGATAAATTATTTTCACAGATTTAACATTTGAAATATGGGGCACATAGAAAATATACACATAGCTTATTTGCCTATATTTCTATAAGAAAAATGATAAAAAAGTTGTATCAAGTTATACCTTTTATCCTATATTAATAGCAATATTTACAATTTTCTTGAATTAAGAACTATTTTGAGAATGCATTAGACCTCATTAGACATATATTACAATTAAAGGCACATATACAGATGTGCACCTAGTTTCATATAGAACCTCAAAGTGTTTATGGAGCAAAAAGTCCAAATGTCATTTTAGAATACCCAGTTTATAGGACATAATACAAGAACTGAACAGACATTTGTAAAAAAAAAGATAAAATGTTTATATTTATTTTGAAATCAAGTACTAATTTAACTATAAATTGTCCACACATGCTAAATAACTCTTGAGGTGATTTAAAATGATCATCATAGTAGACAAATTGTGCTCTAAGAAAACAATCATGATATTATACAATATCTGTGCTTCAATTTTAACAAATCTCTTTTTTTTTTATAAGGAATTATGCAAAGACCAGAGTTCACTTGTCTCCAGAGTCTGCATATTCTCTCTCTCTCGATAGATAGAGAGAGAGAGAGATAGACAGACAGACAGACAGACAGACAGACAGACAGACAGACAGACAGACAGACAGACAGACAGACAGACAGATAGATAGATAGATAGATAGATAGATAGATAGATATAAAGCACATATATAATATACACACATATATAATATACAATACCACAAGCAAATTTTTATGCCATTGTCATAAATTCTCATTTTATAGCTTATCATATAAATCATTAACATGGAAATGTTAATTTTTAGAGCATATGATAAAATGCAGGAGATAATGTTAGCATTTTATGAGGTAATTTTGTTTAAAAAGTGCTTGCTTATTTCATATTTTATTACTCTTGGAGATTTCTTTTACATAAGATAGAATTTGTAGTTCCTATTCACAGATAATACTTTTCATTCTTTAAGTAACATTTTGTATTCATCTGGCATATCTGAAGTTGTTTCTGCTGTCATGCACAAAAAGAAAGTCCTAAGAAAGAATGAGGAGGATATATGTTCTCCTCACAAGATGAGTGCCCAAGGTGATAAGCTGTTGCACTTTGAAAGCTTGCCTTTGCCTCTATTTTACCTGTTAACAGATTAAGTATCAAAACACCAAAGAGTGAATCTTTGATGACCCTCAAGATTAAGATCAAATTCTTTAATATCTGGATATTTGTCACTATTCCGCTTAACAAATAAATATATCAAGAAGTAAACACTGTCAAAGAATTTTTAAACAGTATGTTCTTATTTCAAAACAATTGTATAACCATTAAACGGTTTTAAGGACATGAGTTCGATCTTATAATTTTAGATCAAATTCACTTCACTATCAATGCACCTTGTTGAAATTTGACTATGATTTTCATTAACAGCAAAATAAATGCTGGTGAGGTTTAAATCCTGCTTGCTGTTCTAGAGTAACTTGAGAAAATGATATGTCTAGTTTTATCTTTTCCCTCCTAGAACTCTGACTGCTGCAGAAGAGGCTTCCATGGACACATTATCTAATCATTCTGCATTTTATTTTTCCTGTTGGTGGTCCTTGTATCTGAGTTTTTTATCTTTTACTTTCTTTAATTTGTCTAAGGCTATCAATACTAACATATCTTACCATCTTTTGAGTAACAAATCCTCATTTTTCTAGTCATTACACCATGTATTTTCAATTTTCCTCTGACTGAATTACTCTTATTGCCAC
Source organism: Uropsilus gracilis (assembly GCA_004024945.1). NCBI lineage: Eukaryota > Metazoa > Chordata > Mammalia > Eulipotyphla > Talpidae > Uropsilus > Uropsilus gracilis. Next base: position 4,537 of record PVHY01007226.1, read on the forward strand.
ATCTTATCAGAGATTGTTTTTCATTCTAGATTGTACATTGCTTTCAGTTCACAACACCTCCACAGTCAGATCATCATTTTACTGACAGTCTTTTTCCTCTAAACTAGATTTCTACCTTCAATCTGGGTTTATTCACAGTGTTCATTTACCATTAATAAACCCAAGCAATAATTCCTTGATTCTTTCTGTCATTCTCTTTCCCACCCCAACCTCTGACTTGTCATCTGCTTATCTCCGCATGTCTGCTGGGTAATTGTGCTGCTTTTTGACAAAATGTTTTTTTTTTTTAAGCTTGAATTAATCTTTTAAAAAAATTCTTATAAATTCAATAAACTTTGAGTTTACTACTTACATCCCTATGAGTAAATGGGAATTAAATGTCTCTCAGTTGAAATTTTTAAGAAAATTAATTTGCCTCTTTGTTAATTGATGGACTCTCCCTAGATTAGGTGTCAATCTCTGACCCAATTAAAGGTACCTGGAGACAGGTACTAAGTGGATACATCTCCATAGAATTCTTTGGCATGAGTTTTGGCTAGAGGCAATCTTTCAAGGTATGAAACATAAATGGGCTGAAGATGCAAAATGTGTCTAGTCCTTCTTAACTGATATAGACATTTCTATTCTAACTCCATTATTTAGTCTTTAATTCCTGATTTTTACTCTAATTTTATGTTCCAGTTATTAAAAATGAGATAGAATTTATATGACATGCAACCCATTCATAAAGGTAAAACAAACTAAACTTATGTGACAGGGGAGAAATTATGAACACAAAGGTGGTTTTCATGAGACAAGGTTTAGCCATAACACTTGGAATACACTAACCACTGCAAATTCCCTACCTGAGGAAAAGTTAAATTGTGGTAGTGGGAGACAATGTGTATTCACCTTCTCCCCAGGAAAAATATTTTTTTTCATTTTTAAGAATGTATAAATCAGTATATACTTATAAAGTTGTTACACTACTACCACAATCTAAATTTGAATGTATTTCCTTTGTCTCATCAAAACCCATAATAGTTTGTTAGTTCTGTAAGAATTTTACCAAAGAGTGATCATGTTTCCTAGCTGCAGTCCACCTCTTTTTGTTTTTGAGTTTTGAATAATTTTATTTAACACATGAGGCTAACTTTTATCAAATTGTAGTAAAGTATCCTCAAATCTGTTAACATTAGCCAGTTTATCACTGATGGCTATCAATTTTTCAAAAGAGCTTTTATTCCACCTAAAGCTTGTTATACAAGTACAGAAAGCATAATTTCAAAACTGCAAATGCATATGCCCTTTGACTCTGTCCCACTTGAGGAATCATTCCAACAGGAAAACTAGCACAGGCATGCAAACAAGGATGAACAAGGATTCAATAGAAGAACAGTTCAAATCAGATATATTCATATAATTGAATCATATACAGGTCAGGTGATAAGCAAATGAAATGATATGTGACTAGTATAGAAAATTACACAGGACATTTACTGTCCATAAAGCAGGTTACAGAGGTGTGAAAAATATAATTGAAAATAACAATTATCTTATTGTATGTCTTTACATGAATAACCACATGAAGATTATCATAATCGCCAGTATTCAGTAAGTACTTACTCTGTGCTGAACACTGCTTGCATTTAATCCTGTTACTTTCAAGCCCTCTTCTTCTTTTTTTTTTTTTTTTTTCCAAAGAGTTTAAATGAATGCTTAAAATACAGGGCTGTAAAGTATCCAAATTACACCTGCAATCCAAATAGTTTGTCCAGAGATCCCCTTCACTTCCCAGCATGCTATATCACAACTCTCAATAATGTATAAGGAAGTGTATACTATCTTTACTTTGTCACACCCCATCTGAATTCTAAAAAGCATATGACATATTTTTTTTAAAAAAACAATTTACAATCTGCAGATTAACCTGATTTCAAATTTAAGTTTTAATTTTTCATTGAAAGTGTTGACCAAAATGGCACACTAAAAGCAGCCTTTTATTTTAGAAAAGGGAAGGCATACTGACAGGAAACAAAATCCCCAGGATGATTCAATGTAATATTAATTTATTAGTATCTATTCTTTAGGAGTAGGAAGAGTTAGTTTGTTGTCAGTTGTTTCATCCTTGCTTGTAGAACCAAAGAAAGCAAATCAGAATTTTCTCCATTTTAAAACATTTTTGAAGAAAATAGCAATAAATTATTGCTAGAAGCAATAAATTATTTCCAATAACTGGAAAGAATTTGATATTAAAAAAAAAAACAACTCTTTATATTTCAACCTAATTGACTTCCCTATACACCATTGCCTGGCCTGATTTCTTGACTGTGTTAGTGCGATAGCCTGACCTCACACCCATGGCATGGCCACAAGGGTCTGAAAAAGTAAAACTCATCCTGTATTAGGGCTCCCTTAAAAATTCTTAAAGGATAAAGAATCCTGCAAAAGGGTAGCTAGGTCTTTGTACTTTCAGGCTTTCACTACCTTTGCAATTGGCCAGCCACCTTTTAAGAGACTCAAAAAATGTCAGTACACATTGCTCTACCATCACCTTGCTAAGGCCAACTCGTCTGTCAGGCTACCTCATCATGGCCATCATGGTTTCCTCCATCACATTGCCAATGCCAACTCATTTGTCACCAATCCTGATAGCTCAGGAGCTGTAGCAGTTTGAGTTGTTTGCTTTATTGTTTATATTAAATGACTTCACCAGATCAATTTTCTTCAAACAAGATGAATAATTTGCACCTATGTAGCCCACTTTCTCCCTGGGCAGAACCCTTGTACTACTACACTAGCATTCAGGAGTGAGCATCCGTTTTTTTGGAGTGAAACTCTTACTATATAAATGGGACAGAAAGGTAGTAACTTGTCGTCTTCATGGTGCTTCTTTCAAAATGGAACCATTTATCTATGCTTATCTATGAACACACTGTGGTAGGAACTGTCAAAGTCCCAATATTCATGATTGTGCTATTAAAGACTAATTTAGGTAAGACATCTGATCAGCTGTTACTGTGAAGAGTTGTCACACTCTCTGAAATTCTACAATTATTCTATCTTATAATAGAATAAACATGATTTCTGTTTACTATCTTATGGCTTACAAAATTTACCATTGAATAACTCTGTATTTGAAAGTCTATTGACTATTATGAGGTAGATTAATATCCTCATTTTAAAAGTCATAAAAATGAAACATATATAAACTACAATCATTTGACTAGAAATTATCATGAATTACAATGTGAGTTTCTATATCAAGGACCTGTCATTTATTTTTCACATGCTATCATTTTATTCATATTGAGAGTTTGTTAGATGATAAAATTCTATAAAAATGGGTGATCAAAAATATTATGACATTGGCAAATTTCAATCAACAATGACTGCATAGGTCTCTTGCTTCCTAATTTGTCTGACTTAAAATAGGGTAGTTATATTTGAAATGATTGTGTCCTTCTATTTAATATCAAATTTGAATAATATGAAGTTCTTAACCATGAAATCAGTTGGTAGTTTCAAGAAAGATCCCTTTCACCTCTAAAAATGTTATCATATTTAAAAAGGAGATGAAATTTAATACTTTGTAGTTGCATTTTTTTCCTTGACTCTGCGAATAATGTCATTGGGATATGTCTGACTACTGATAGATTAAACACAATGGCAGCTGAAGTATGACTTTATTCGTTCACAGATCATTTTAGATGCAAAAACCAAAAATGAGAAAAGAAGCACAGTGGAAAATGAGAACTTTCAGAGTTCTGATTTTATAGGAATCTAATTTTATAGTGTAAGGTTAGAAGGATAAGTCAATAAAGGAATATAAAACCTTCTCTCGTGTGCTGGCACAGAACATTCAATGTTGGAGTCTTTGTCTCTGATGGGAGACATAACTTATAAGGAATTTCTGATTTTCTGTATTTTTTAAGTTATATTTCTTCTCATCTGTCATGAACTTGAATGAGGAAAAACAAAAATGTAGTATGCATATTATAAAAGTCTGTACTGACCATGAATTTTTGAAAATCAACATCAGGTTTAAAATGGCAAGAAAATAAAACTTCAAAGAATTTTGACACATAGCCTCAAAAAAAAGAAATATTTTTACTATTCTTTATAATTTTATTATCTTATTTATGTCATGAGAGCTAAATCTCAGATTTCAGATGGTCTCTACACCCACAAAACTGGATTCTTTAAACTTTAGTTTTCAATGTAGACTACAAGTGCTGTTTAAGTCTATACCAGCTGTGACCAATGCTGTTTATTTATCAATATTAAGAAGAAAGCAAACAACTCTACATAAGAGCTATTATTTTATCTGTGGTAATATTAGTATTATTTTACCTGTGATCAGTAAGGTGACCACATTTTATTTTTTCTGTTCTTTTGGAAGATATCAAAATGAGTAAGTTTAACATAAGAACAAAGAAAATCATAGATGCTGACTACTGAGTAGAGTGGAAAGTACTTTCACCACCTTTACCTGAACACTGAATTGTGGGTATAAAATTGTAGGTTAGTCCCTTGAATGAATTCTGCCTTAGCAGATATTCTTTAATTTAGTTTTTTGTTGTTATTTGCTGCTAGATTATCTATAAAAGGTATGGTACAATCCTAAAAACATCTTCTGCACTTTGAGTAGATGCATTTTGATTAACTGAGAATAACTAAAGTAGATTTATTCATTTTAAGCAATTCCATGAATAACTTGTAATTTTAATTTTATGTAATCGAGTATCAAAATAATCTCTAAAAGACAAAAGTAATTCTGAAATCCTGAAGTAATTCTATGATCAAAGAAAATATACTTAATTTTTTGAGTGTATTAACTGAGTTATAAAAAAGAGGGAACTGTGAGGCATTTACTTTGGAATATTAGATCCCTTTGAATATTAGTTCCATGGGAGGATGACCCAATATAACCATGAGGAAGTTTCATCACACAAGCTGCAATGCTCATCAATGCCTTATTTTTCCCTAATCTCAACTGTAATTCCATGTTCACATCTGAATCAAATTTGGTACTCCCTCTGAAATTTACTATTATATTTTTTGTAGCCAGTTGATTTATCAGAAAATTCTGATTTCTCAGTCCTTCTGGAATGTCTAAAGTAATTTTTTTTTCTTTTGATCATTTTCTAATCACAAAGATTTTTTTTATCTGATAATCTCATCCATTTACTATATTCTATTTAGTCAAATTCCATTATATTAGACATAATTTACAAATTTCTAAGACTAAATTCAAATATATAATATTTGCTAAGCAATTATGACAAGTAACAATACTGACCATCATTACTAATGCAAGTATTGATAACTAATAACAAAAGAGTGAGTTAAGTTTAGCATACATTTTCTCTTTATTACTTTTTTTTGTATTTTTGTGACTTATTTGCTAATCTGAAAATCTTACTATTTATTTCGTGATTCAATCCCTGATCTTTCTGCAAAAGTGAGGAAAACCTGTATTCACTAAATACAAAAATAAGCATTCAAGATTAAAGGAGAATAATAGTGTATTATTATGATAGAAAACAATCAGGTCATGATACATCTGGTGGAATAAAAGGAAAGAAAATGAAAACAGGAAGATATTTTAATATTATTTGGCTTTGCATTTCAAAAATTGATATATAGAGTATATGAAAATGAAGTATATGAAATGAGTATATGAAAATGAAGACCAAAATGTAAGTATTTGGGAAAACAAAGCAAAACATGATAATCAAAGATAAATTGACAATAAAAAAGGAAGGAAGCACGATCAACTGTGTGAACTTTGGGTGATTAGTGGTGGGTGCACTATTGTGGTGATTCCTCAAAGGAGGAATTCTATATTTCCAAAATACCAACAGCAGTATAAATCAAAGTTGCAATAATATAAAAATTACTTAATTTACAAAGATATCTTTGAATAGAATAAAATCAGTGGACAGAAGTAAAAGAAAATTCTAAAATTCTTCTGCAGAAAATAAGTTCATTTGACTTTACTTATTCAAATTAGAATGAAAAGGGATCAATATACATTCATTTTCATATTTAAATACACTGGCTACTACATAAATACTTGTGTAGCCTTAACTGTTTGAAAAAAAAAAAAAAAAGAACTTTAGACCGTAGTTGCATGCATGCATACACACATATACATGAACATACACATACATATATATATATACATATTTATATATGTATATACACATATATAATTACTTTGATGAAGTTGAAAGGAGATGAGCTGGAATCATATTTTTCAACAAATGGGAATTGATGTTTGTGTATGACTTTTATATATATCAGAAACATTAGGTAATATTTTATTTTAGGTGACTTTTGTCCCATTGTCAGATGCTATTACATGGTTTCATGTGAGAAAGGCCTTGATGTGGAACTTAAGAGACATGCAAATCATAGGGCTCAATGGGATCATGGTGAATAGTAAACTGGTATTAATGCAAAATATTATTGGGAAATATATGTAATTGATTAAATTATTTGAAAATATTTCATATTTAGCTATAGATCAAAATCATTCATTGTCTCTTCTGCTATAAAAGATAGTGTGTTGACACATCTTGCCATTGCTTTCTCCTATAATTTTATAGCATGACACTAGAAAAACAAGAGGTTTTATAGCAGAAATAAAAACAACCTAACTAAAACCATTCATTTCAGGTTCAAGATGAACCAGATAATTAGTTCTGCCTCCTGTTGCTTTGTTTTTAAATAGTAAATGTTTCTTTACCAAGGGAAAATTATTTGTTTTCAACTAGAATTTGAATCAATCAGGGTCAAGGAAAAGATAAATATGATGACCTTAGACAGATTGTCCGTCCCACAGACCTCTTGAGATGCACTCAATTTGCCCGTATGAATTCATGTTGCCTGGGTTCCTGTGGAGGATCTAATTGCAAATGCTTTTTTCATCTTCATTCCTTTACTCCAAATATATTGCATTGTTTGCTTACACTCATTCAATATTTTGTTGGGCATGAAAGTAAGTGGAAATAATGCTGTCATTTTTATCCTAGCATTTTGAATTTTTAACCAATACTTAATCAATAATTAATACTCTTTTTTTTATAAACTTGTGAATTGTGAACCAATCCCTTATCATTACTATTTTTTCATTTATCATTGAAAATTTAATCAAAGCCCAAAATGAGAAAAAGGAATTAGTAAGTATTTAGGGGTATATAAGTTTCCATTAATTATACTTTTTAATTCCATGTTATGTTTGCACATTAAGCACAATGTTATATATCAGCAATGTCATAATTTTCTTGAATGCTTACCTAGATTACACTGGAAAATTACCTTTTATAATTATGCATATTCATTAGGTTTGTCTAATCTTAGTTCCTAAAGGAAAACACTTGCAGTTATAAATTTTTATTTTTGAAAGTAATGCTATGTCAAGACAGTGTTAATGAAAGGAAGAACATGCAATTCTCAGACTAATACTAGAAAGAAATGATGGCTGAAGAAGGAAAGTTAGCAAGATTGTTTCACTAGAGATCAAGTAAATTTAATTAGCTAGGTCTGGTTTTGGAACAAGAGGGAATAAGTATATTTTCTTTTCTAGTTGGATTCTTGTTCTGCCCAAACTCTCCAAGGTTGCAATAACCTAAAAGTGTCAAAAAGTGCTATAATAGTTCAAACTGGCTTAAATAATTTTTTTTAAGGAACAGACATTTTATAAAAATTCCAAGTGTCAGTAAAGAGTTTTTTACATGTGGTTCTGACTTAACCGAGAAGAAAATAAAATGCTTGAAATGATAAAAAATAATGTTACATGGATGAGTAGTTTTAATATGATTTAAACTGATAATTATCTGTCTAATATGAAATATTAGTGATTAAAAAGTTAGTAAATAGGATGAATGCAATAAAACAAAAATAATTTAATGAAGACATTGAATCAACAGACAATAAAACTAATAAATATGGCAATATTTTAACTTTCACATTAGAAATCTGATTATATTTTTTCCATAGTCAAACATGAAATAAATTAAATTTAATAGTATAAAATAACTCTCACGAACACACACAAATGTTAACATGAGAATAAATGATAGAAGACATTTAAAAATAGCAGCTAATTTTTAAATACAGTTCATTTAATACATTTAAAAGTATTCTAGTATAGTATCAGAACTATGATACTAGTGCATTTATAAAATTAAACATCACAATATCTTTTATCTTATAAAATGAGTGGGACTATCATTTTATATAATTTTATTGAATAATGCCCTCTAAATAAGTCCAATGAGATAAAAATTGCTATTGCCTGAAAATACACATCAGATATAAAACTAGCAAAGTCTATATTTATATTTTTATTATCTGGTATAGTTTTTTCATATCTATATTCCTCAAAAATTTTGTTGACTTTTTCAATTTCTGATATTGTTTTACATGCTTTTTCAATAAGGTCTTGTTATTTTAATAAATAATTTTTTGTAAAAAGTTAATCTCTTCAAATTTTTATGTAACAATCAAGTAAATAGGGAATCAAATAAATTATTAAAACAAAATCCTCATGATTCCCTCTTGTGTTATAATCACATACTCCACATAGCATTCTAGGTACTGATTAATTTGATTAATTAGTTAAAAACTAGTTATAACTCTGTATGAATATTATTTATCTGATTTTTTCCTGGATTACCCCATAAATGTCTGTATTTATACATTTGTGTTCCATCTACACAACTTTTGTTTCTATGCGTTTGTATCCCTACCCCAACATATAATACTTAAAGCAACATATTGCAATTGAAGAGGCAACTATTCCACACTTTAAACATTCTGCATTGTTTTATAAACATAGTTATTCATTGACTATGCATATATATATTTTTGAAGTATTGCTAAAAAGAGAATTCATTCAGAGTAAATTACCAGATAATAAATCAGGATTCAATACAAGAGAAAATGCTTTTAGTGTAAAAAAGTAAAATAAAGAAATTTTTCATCATAAAAGCTGAGAGAATGCATTGTCAGCAGACTAGCATTACAAAAAGGTTAAAAGTCCTTCTGAGAGGAGGAGATTATACTCAAGAGAAAACTGTATCTATAAAAGTGAATAACAAGTGCTGGAAAAGGTAAGTGCATGACCAAGTATAAGTCATTTTTTTTAACACTTCAAAAGTGAATTGAAAATAACAACAATGAAAAATAAAGTGGATGCATTTTAGATGTATATATGTAGAAGTGAAAGGTTGCAACAATGACACAAAAGTAATTTTACTGCTGTAAGAGTCTTACACTGTAGGTGGATGACTATAATATTATTTGAAGACTAAATACAAGCAATTATTGAACAATAAAGTGGATGCTCAAGCTACCACTGGATAGGTAATGCGAGAAAGAGAAATAGAGAGTGCTGGAGAGTGAGGGGAAGATGGGCATTTAGTCAACCAAATGTGGCAAAACAGAGTTTTGAAAAATATTCATCAAAATCAAGGAGTGGCAGGAGAATATTAAAAGATGAGAAGCTAGAAATAAATCAAAATTATGACATTGGTAAGATTTTTTTTTTATAAAATAGAAATAGCAATACATGGGAGTTAATTCAAATTCAATTGATAGTCCCACTGATAAAATTCACTACATTTTAATCTATTTTTGGGGTAAGAATTCCATGTTTCTGATCAAATTTTTAAATTTTCTAGTTCAAAGCAAATATATACAGTTGTAAATAATTTGAGGTAGCTATTTTACACAATTTTGCTTTCTAATTTTTCATTATACATGACTAAGTAGATAAATTCTTTGGCATTATACAAAATATAGTGTTTTTATTTTACATTAAGAATTATATTCTACATTAAATGTATTTAAGTATTCAAAAACTAGAACTGATCAATAATATCTGTACAGTTATATACATATAAAAATCCATTTATCTATATGGCTTGTTTAAATATAAAAAGAAATTATTGATCAATAGCATTTTTTTTTTTGCTGTACAATGTAAAATGTTTTATCTCCAAAGCAACTACTATACCATTATATCTGACATGATGTCTGTAATATTTAGGAAAAGAAATATTTGGAACATCACAATGTTTGAATAAAGTTTACAAATATTTTTCACTTGATATTGAAATTTAAAAAAGTGGAATTTTATCTGATGCCCTATTTATCATTTTATTTCTACTACAGATAATACTTCTAAAATAGAGAGGGGAAAGAAAGGCTATCAAATATAGAATTGAGATTATTCCTGAATAGATTTGTGAAGAATTTTTAACCACAATTAACTCTATCAACTTGAAAAAAGGGTAAATGCATTTTAAAACTGTAGTCTGAAATGGAAGCAAATGTCCACATATCATATGGTTGAGAAAGGACTGATATCAAATCTCTTCAAAGAAAATCATGCAACTCTACAAAAAGAAAACAAATAATCCAGCAAACAGGTAGAAGACTAAAACAGACACTTCTCCAAAGACATACAAACTGCAGTCACAAACTACAAAAAGAAAAATTATTCACCATGTTTTATCATTAGGGAGATGCAAATTAAGACCCTAATGAGATATAATCTTACACAAAATTTGGCTCATATCAGGAAGACCAGAAACAACACATACTGGTGAAGATGTGGACAAAAGGGAACCCTCCTATTCTGCTGGTAAGGGTATAGGCAGCTCCAGTCCTTATGCAAAGCAGTGTTCCAAAACACTAAAAATTGATCTGGCATCAACTCCAGTAATTCCACTTCAAGGTATCCAATTAAAAAAATGTTTTTAAATGAAACAGTCATGCCCATGTTTATTGCAGTGCTACCATCTATAGCTAAATTATGAAAATAACCTAAGCATCCCAGAAGAGAAGCGTGGACCTAGAAGATATGGTGCATATACACAATAAAAATATTACTCACTATTCAAGAAACATAAACTTATGCCTTTTGCAGCAATATGAGTGGAATTGGAAAGGATAATATTAAGTGAAATAAGTCATAAGGTGAAAGATAAATTGCCAAATTATGTCAACATAAGAGTTTACTGAACACAAGCTTAAAAAACAAGCTTTTACTATTGACTACAGAACTGAAACATTCAGAGGGGGGTGTAACCTTCATAATGGGAATGTTTCCAAGGTTTGAAAATGGCTCTCATCACAAGGAATTTTGTGGAAGTGATCAACAAATAGCAGCAGGGGAACTTTTACTCAGCTGATAGTGGAATTCTGAATATCTCAGGTGTGACGGGTCATGAGAAGAAAGTGACTGTCAGAACTTTGAAAGAAAGCATCCCCCATGTGAGGGAAATGCAAAGGTGGAACACCTCACAGGAAGAAAAACAGTGGAGGAAACACGTCTACCATTATAAATCATTCTCTTGATTTCTGACAAGGACACTTACATTGGGTTACATAGCACAGGAACATTAAGGTACTCACCCTCTTAGTGGAGTGAGTAGAAGAATGGAGAGGAGATTTAGAATCACAAGTAGAGAATCTGGACATGCCTACCACTTTGTCCCCTCAACTTTTTATTTTCTGTTCTCAAGTAGTAAAATGTGTATATCTCTGTATCAAAGCATGTGAAAAATATTTGTGAACATACCATTATGGTTATTGTCTTTTTTCTATTTATGTTCTTCATATAAGGTAGAGGATATATGGGGGAAAAGTATAATAGAAAATATATAGTCATGATAGTCCTGAGTTTCCTAGATCATCATGAAAGTTTGTAAAAATAAATCTGTGTCTAAATAATGATAGATACTAATCCTGCCACATCTTCATACTCTTTTCTAAATGACAGATAAATTTGGTTCAAAACCTGATAAAATACCTCATTGCTTTCCCTTCAGTTACAGCTAAGTTTTAGTAAAAGCTACAATTTTTCATTCATTGGAATTATTAAAAATATATATCTAGAAAATATCACTGTCAATGTCTTCTTATTTACAAATAGTCTACCTGTTTCTTCTTGGTAACAACACCACATTTTCCCATGTTACTCTAGGTGAATAGATACTGTTGATTTTGTGTCAGTGTATCATTTAATTTGAGTGAAAATGTAAAATTATGGGACGATCACTTGGAACTCAATGGAGCTAGGTTCTCTGATGAAGTACTTCTCTTGGGCTATGACCTACAAGCACAAGTATGAGGTCATGGGAACAGAGACAGATACTCTTTGAGGAGATTGTTAGATACAATAATGAGAAAAGTCACTCTTGGTTTTGGGATTGTTTCTGGAAATGGATAGGACTGTATAATAATTTGATTTTTGATTGGAGACAAACACCTTGTTTTTTATTAAGATACCTATGCAATTTTCATAACTGATTTCTGATTTGTTATTCTGTGAGTTACCAAATGGCACTTTCAAGCTAGATGTCATAGTTGATGGGACAAAAAAAAATGAATTCTATGCAGATGAGGATATAGTCTCATTTTCTTTGCCACAATTCCACTGCTAGACACTGGTTTATGGAATAAGAAGGTCATGAATATATTTCCTAAATGTATGAGTGATGACTTCAGCAGAATTTCTATATGCAAAGGTAGCAAATCTACACTCAAAGTGCAAGTCTACCTCTGTGTGGATAATAACTGCCATGGTGGAAGTGTTCCAATGTGATCAATCTGCTATGATGGCAGCTTATTTCTAATGGGAAAGAGTATCTAACAAGGGTTTGCTGTTGCCTATAAAGATAAACTTCATTTATTTAATAATAGAAAAACCAATTTATAAATACAGCTTTAAATCCATCTACTTCTGCCAGATATTCTTTTTTTCTCAATAGCATTGACTTAAATATTTTTTTTACTTGAGTCAGAAATCTTAAAAGCATTCTTGATGCATTTCACTATTTTACCATTCATGCTTTCATCAACAACCCAATGTTTAAAATCTTGTCTAAAATGTCCCACAACTCTGTACAATATTTTTTGATACTCCATTTCACTATCCATTCTAGATACTTTCCTAGTATTTTTTTGAACCATAGAAATATGGTGTCTATTCTTTTCTGATCCCTTCTTACTCCATAGTGATTTCAAATACATTTCTAAATAAAAATGGAAATATACCAATTATTTCATTCTTAATTAACTTTTCCTTATGGACACATGGCATACAAAACCCATTAAAATATATTCTCACCCTTTTGTTCCTTCACCACTAGTCATCATCTATTTGCCCCTATCCCACAGATTTTATGTTCTTACCATAATCTACTAAAATATTAGTGCTTAGGACTATAAAGATAATATATAATATGCTTCTGTCATAATGTTCTATGCATTGTGATTTTTATTATACTGCAGAACAACTGCAGTCATGTGTATGTGATTGTAATTTGAAGGTAGAGAAAAAACAGACTCAGAAGTAATAGATTTATTTTATCTGCAATATATTATAAGAATCAGCAATTTACTATCAAACAAAAGAGAACTAAGAACATTTCATGGTCATCTTTAACTTGGCAAATTAATGTTGTACTAGTCATTTTTCTACCTGAGTATTTTTCTCCTACCTGAATATTTATTTTCTCTTATTTATCAATTATCATTTATTTTCTAATATCTGTATTTCTATACATAAAAATACACAAAATTAAAGATTATAAACATAGGTATTATATAAAATGCTAGTATGTTTATTTTTTTCTGAATGAAACATTTAACGCAACAATACTTTTTATAGTCTCTGTGCCAGGTATAAATTCATCTTTTGGGAAGCACATGACAATGCTGATTAATAAGTTATAGATGTCCACTATTTATTTCCACACCTAGCATACAAAAATGACATTTAGCATCCAGTCACCTTGTAGAAAGGGTTTTGTTTTGTCAGGTCTTGCTTTATTTTCCATTGATTAGATGGGTATAGAAGCAGAACTTCTTTGTCACTTCTTTGGAAACTGTCTAGATAGCAACAGAGTGTATCATCAATCAATTCTAGTATGAGAACTGCATATAACCAAAGTCAATATCATGACATAAAGCACCTACAACAGGAAATCAAAATGAAATGTTCTTAGTACTTGCTTCTTCAATATTTTAAAGTATGTATAGCAATTATGATCTTACACTTATTATATTAATGGGTAGTTAATAAGATATGCAAAAGTTAAACATTCATGAAAGGGTGAAATATAGAATAATTAATTGTTTATTTAGCTAAAATATTTGCTTTATATAATTGTATCCAAATAGAAAGCCTGCTAAGTCAAATCTGGATTATTTATGACTTCAGGCTCCACTAATAGAGCAAGTAACTATTGATTACTTTTTAATCCTGTAAGTTATTCTGATTGGTTTAATACCTACTAAATCAATGTTGTGCATTTTATATGTATACATACACATATATGACATGTATAAAGTTATATATAATATACATATATACAAACTTTTGTAATGTGTTTTATTTATACCCCAGTTATTTGATTTTTCTACAAAATTTGAAATTAAATACACTGTCAATGTACTTTGTTATAATCATTTGCTTCAATGTCATACAAATATTACAAAGGTAAACATTAGCTTTGCAAAAGAAGTAAAATTGAAATAATCCAGTAATACTTGTTTAATGTGAAAAGAAGTTCCCATTTATAAGCTTTATTATTGCTTTTTATTTGATTATTATAGTATTTTAGGTGACTAAAGAGAAATGAAGAAAGGTCATTCTTGAAGAGAAAATTTTGGTCTCTGCTATTGCTAAAATGATTAATTTTTATGTATGGACTATAGTAAAATACAAAAATTCAAGTTAAAGTAGAATTGAGAAGTTATTAGAGACACTAATTTTCTATCTATATTCTTTGGCATATGCTTTCCTTACAATTGGCCTATTTTCTGTCTGTTTACCTTTCAGTACATTTTAGTCTGAAACATCTTAATATTAAGATAACACTTATTTAAGAATTTTTCTGCTGTAATAGAATAGTACTGATTGCCAAGGATATACAATAAATAATGATGGAGATGCTTATTGTTTTAATTAATTAATTTTTTAATTGATTGCACATACACACACATACACATTACATCATTGTCTACTCCAAGGTTTTCCTATTACCTTATCACCTGTGAACCAAGGTAATCTATTTGCCCATCTCTCCCCTGATTTAACCCTCCTCTTCCTCTCTTTATGTTTCAGTTCTGAGGCTGTTCTGCTGTTAAAACTGTTCTGCAGTTTTAAATTTGTCTTGTCTGTTTGTTTTCCCTATATCCCTCATATAATGGAGACCATCTCATAGTTCACTTTTTCTTTCTGGCTTATTTCCACAAACATGATACCTTCTTGCTGTGAATGACATGTTTGTCTTCTTTGATTGATGAATAATATTCGATTGTGTACATATACCACAGCTTTCTGACCCATTCATCTGTTTGGGGGCATTTGGGTTTTTTCCATATCCTGACTATTTTAAATAGGGCTGTAATAAATATTTGAGTATAGGTGTCCTTTTGAATAGTGTTTTCATATCCTTTGGGTAAATTCCCAGAAGTGGGAGTGCTGGATTGAATGGTGGTTTAATTTCACTAGTTTGAGCATCCTCCACACAGCCTTCTATAGTGGAAAATCAATTTGCACTCCCATGAGCAGTCTGAGTGTTCCTTTTTCTACACATACATGTAAACACTTCTTTTTTTAATGGGCCATTCTTACTGGTGTAAAATGGTATCTCATTGTGGTTTTGATTTGCATTTCCCTGTTATTAGTGATGGTAAATATTTTTTATATGCCTACTGGCCATTTGTATTTCCTCTTTGAAGAAGTATCTTTTAAAATTCAGAAATATTTCTGCACTATTTAGCACTAAATTTGCTTCTGCCTCTGTCCCTTCTACTTCTTGTATTACTATTGGTAGTTGTTGTTATTGTCATTATTGTTGCTGTCATCATCATAAACAGCCTTGGGTATTTATTGAATAAAGGGTTAAACTTTGAACTTTTTGTGAACTAACAATATATAAAAGTATTATTTCATAGTAAAGTAAAAGAACAGCATAGGATAAGACTCAAAATAACTTTCAGAATTCATTTCTTCATGAACATTTTCTTTATGCACTGTTAAGATAGTAAATATATTTAGTGCTATTCTAAAACTAATTTTGGCAGTATATTTCGTGTGTGTATGCGTCAAAATTGAAAATATATATACCCTGTACTCAACAATTTTAGCAAGTTGATATGCTTCAGCCAATAAATTACTAAATGTTATATATGTGTTTGTGTATGCATACCTATGTTCAAGAAGAAAGACCTTAATAAAGTACAACAAACTCACTATATGATGGTACATTCATGGAATACAATATAGAATGGTACGTAGAATCATAGACTATACCGTTATTACAAAGCGCATATAGTTATATACGTCAATATGAAAATTACTCTGAATTTTTCATCTGGGGGGATATTATCTCACTATCCTTTTTTCCAAAGGATATCTTAATGGCAAAGAGATATATGTATTAGAATGGGCCAAGAGTAAATACAGGTAGCCCAGTTATGAGTATATGCAGTAAAGGTAGGGATGAAAGTGATGTAAATAAAATGAGAAAGACAGTAATTATATGTGATAAATATCATAATTGAATTTGAAGAGTGATGGAGTAAGAAAAGTTACAAAAAATAATTCCTAGCAGCAAAATCAATTATATCAAATATTAGAACACATTTAATTATGCATAATATCCATTGAATACCTTTGCACAGATATACAGAAATCATTAATAGATTATTACTGGTTAGTAGAAGGACATTAATTGTACTTCTAATACCTTGACTTACATGGTATTTTCAAAATAGTTTCTAACTTTTCTATTCAAAAGTTTATGCTGTTAGAACATGTAATCCAATCTACATTATATCTTACCTATTAATGTCTTGACTGGTGAATTTTGGAATGTTAGGTAAGACTTCCTTTTCGCACTAATCAGATTGTCTCAGTATTCTCCACTCTGGCTCTCGAGTTGAGAATGGATTACAGTGAGATCAGTGTTTACACTCAAAAGGAAAGAATACAGGTTTGATTTTGTTTTTCCTGACTTCAATTTTCTGAGGATAGAGTCTTTGCTTTACTTGAAATCTTTACTCTCAATATGTAACATATTTTGTTTTGTAAATAATGTACAGTAATACATTTAGAATAAATGACTACACCATTACTCTTGTTTTTGTTAATTATAGTGTTTGAAGACTTTGTCAGTATCCTGATTCTACTTGCCATAATATATATATATATAAAATATAACATGTATATGATATATATATATACCCTGCACTCAACAATTTTAGCAAGTTGATATGCTTCAGCCAATAAATTACTAAATAAGTTATATATATAAATTATATATAACATATAAATTGCTAAATAAGTTATATATAACATATATATCATATATAACATATATATCATGTATATATGTTATATTTTCAAAAAATATACCAAGTATATAAGTACAAGTGAAAATAAACAATTAAATGTAGTTAAATTGAATATAAATGTGACTTCACAATGTAATACTTTCAGCACTTTGCTCTGATGTAATAGCTTATTTCCCAAAAAACTTAGGAAAGTTATATTTTTGTTTTCAAATTAACAAAAATATAAACATCCTTCCTTCCTAAATTGACCCTAATATTTGCTTTGAATAAGGTCAAGAGAGAGCTGTTTTTTTTTTTTTCCATAGATGGTATTTTTTTTCAAAGGAATTATGGCTGTAGCTAAGTGAGTAGAGATATGTAAAAAAAAATTCAGTTTCATTTGGGCCAATGCTGCTTATATTCAAGATGTCAAGAGGATTTGTTTAATACTATTGTTTACTATATTATATAATACTATATTATTATTTTAGAATACTATATTATTGGTTATAATCACTTTCTTTCCCTCTAGAGGCATGTAAATATTATTTTTATATGCTTTAAGGTACTCTATTTTGTCTTCAATGTCTTTATATAGACAGAAATAGACAATAATGAATTAAATACATTAAGTAATTCTTGTTCTCAATCCATTTACTGGGTCAACACCCAAAATTTAGCTTGAAACCGACCTGACCTAGAACTTCTGATTCCCTTTGGATCAGAAATTTATCTCCCAAAATTGAATGGATCTGTCTCAATATGGAATGTGATTTAATATATATATATATATATATATATATATATATATATATGGAATGTGATTTAATACATCAGAAAAAAAATAGATCCTTCCAGTGTAAGCAGTCTCTTTCGACGGTGGTAGAACATAACCAAAGATATGACACTTTCAATGCTGGAGAAAGAAAAAAATAGTTACAGTCTAGTGAAAAGACATATATTCAATGTAACAACTCTCTAAAGGAATATTGTAAAGTATGTTCACTTTAGGTGATTTCCACATTGCCTTTTAAAGTTGCCTTAATTTTTAAATTGTTGCACAGTTTTTAAAAAGAAAAGCAACTTGACACTGATATGGTAACTATTATGATTACATCTCATTTTGATGATTTGGTGAATTTTCACTAAACTTTTTGGAGTATGTACTCCAACTCTGCCTAGAACTCCAAAACCACGAAAAAAAAAAGTTCATATTTAATTTCTCTAATATCTTTATTTTTTGGTTTATTTGAGTCTAATATCTTGGTAGATTTTTTTTTACAGTTTGTGTTTATTATCTTCATTATTCTGCATTTTAATTGCCTGCATTTTAATTTAATATCTGTCTTTGATCATGTGTGTGATTCTTTTACATGTTAATTACTGTAAAGAAAATTTAAAGTTTGTGTCAAATATGTATAGTTCAATATATTTGAACTAAGATTTTTGTGGCATGTGCAGTTTTTCAAATAGAATTCACTCTATTACCTCCTGTCATTTTTTAATGAAATTTATCAGTGATTATTTTGTAGTTCTTGTGACATTTAGCAATATGCAATTATATTCCATAGTTACCATGAAGCTTAAAAGAGGGGTTATATTCCTTCAGACTCCCCAAAGAGTCAGGATGACTAGTGAGTCACACAGATTTGAACTATGTAGGAATGCACTAGATTGCTAAAATTAGCTCACCTGACCTACTTCACTTTTTATT
This sequence comes from Uropsilus gracilis, assembly GCA_004024945.1. NCBI lineage: Eukaryota > Metazoa > Chordata > Mammalia > Eulipotyphla > Talpidae > Uropsilus > Uropsilus gracilis. The sequence goes on from PVHY01007226.1 coordinate 23,594, forward strand.
AAAGCAGCTTTATTTTGGCATATTCAGGAATATCAGCAAAATCAATGTGATGATAATAAACCCTTTAGCAACTTGAAGACCATTAGACTGTGCTATTTATTAATAGCACTTACTATCAGTCAAGTATTTGATGGAGTTCAGTAATTTAATATATTCTTTTATTATGTAAAATTTCTACTTTATTAGTAATTCAGCTAAGAGATACATTTTTGCATTATGGGAAATAAATATCCATGCTTTTTTAGCAAAGTATGAAATTATGCTATCATAATTTGTACTCTTTATTACATTCATTACCTTAATGACTAGAAGGATTTTATAAAAGCAAATGCATATTTAACCCCATATGATCTCTGTCCCTGAATATCTATAAAATAAAATAGTAAAAATATTCATGTTATAAATTTAAACAATTAATTTGATATTTTAAATGAATGTAAATTTACTATAAAATGTACAATTCATAAAAATTGACTTGACCTCAACATTTTAGAGCAAAAGACACTGTTTTAACATAACTAGGTTCTATTTTTATAAAAGTCATGTTTCTCATGCAACTAAATGTTCAATAAGATTATATTGGTGTTTAAACCATATTTATAAAAAAAGCTATTTGCATATAAAGATTACCCTCTTCATAAGTAAGTCACAAAATCACAGGCAAGCATTTAATCTAAACATTTTATAGAATGAATGTCTCATTACAATTCTACATGAATATTGCAACAGTAACTTAAATTTTCTTGTCTTAAAATATCAAAGGTGAATACCTTTCAAGTTGATTCTGTTACTAGTGAAGAGCTAAGTTGCTTCACGAAGTCACAACGGAAATCTGTAGGGACTTAGAAGAATTTGAAGTCCATCACTTGTCTGGTTTTGATTACTAAGTATAGATTCTAAAGCCTAAGGCAGGCAGAACTGCATTCCATGGGATAACACACCAGTCACTGCTTCAATTATTTTTGTTATGAGTACCAAGATATATTAAAATGCATTTTGCATTTTTAAAGAGTACTGTAATTTTATCCAGTTTTTTTTTTTTTTTTTTGAGCTGAAATGTTTTTTAAAAATCTGAATAAAGGTACATGTTTTGGAATATCACCTTTATTTATTACTACAAAAGACATTAAACAGGAATCAGTTTGCCAAGAAAGTTAACTGAGAAAAAACAATTTGGAGGAAAACTTTACGTCAGTATCTTAAGATTTTAATTGATGATTTGTTCATATTGTCACACTTCAAAAGTATGAGTCTAAGAATCTGTTTCATTGAGATGGTTTTCACTAACTGTATGAGTCTAATAGCTTTGAGCAATAAGTTATGCAATTTCTTAATATAATGTAGAACTGAAGACTTCAGTAATATGTTTCAGCAATATGCTGTCCTTCCCAGTTTTGCACTGGGAATAACAGTAATGGTGTAGTCTGGATATATTTTAAGGTTATTTTTTGTTGATTCTACTTGAAGATTGGCCCATTACTTTGGCATGCATTTCAAAATTCTACCATTGTTCTACAATTTTCTGCTGTTCATTTGTCACTCTGACAGCAACCAGTTTAAAATTTAAATTGGTATCCCTCCTGAATCCCGTAAAAGAGTTTGTAGGCCAAAGCCTGTGCAATGACTGATGATGCTGCTGTCAAATGCCAGAAGATCCAGCAGAATTGCTCAACAAGTTTCTTAACAAGATAAACAATAAGGCAGATTACAAAAAAACAAATGACTTATCATAAGGTTGCTTCCACGGCATCCTTCATATGTGTCCCCTAAAGTCATGTTGACAAAACGAGTATTTCAAATGTAGGAAGACTTCCTACAAATATATTGATACTTAAGTACTGCCTAGCATAATTAGTTGATTACAATGGAAGCAACATATAGTATCTTTAAAAATATACTCTAATTTAATCAGATTATTTTTCTATCTTAATGAGATAGCTTGATAGCAGCTGATTTTGCAGAGTTTAATTATCATATGCTTCATTCTCTTTGTCTACAGCTTCCAATATAATATGATGTGTCCATTAAATTGTCACCTGTAAATCAGCATCCTCAAAATCTGAGGCTTGCGTGATTATTGTTGTAAATTCTCATTCTAACAGAAGTCATAATAAAAATTCTAGGAGACTTCCCAAATGTTGATTTTACACTTATATACTATAAGTCATAAGAATATGAACCATTTAAAGACATCAATATTAATGGTCTTATCAAAATACGTACTCAGACTGTCATTTATAATATACTCTTTACCTGGTCTTAGTGGTCTAAAGTTTAAAACTTATAGCAGTTTATTTATTTTACCAACTAACCATTACAGTACTTTCTATGAAAAGTTAAACTTACTATATTCCACTTAAGGTGTTCATTTTCATTTTTATTATTTTTGTTTTTCAAAAATGTAGTCTTTAGATAAGACATTAAAGCTTGTGTCCTGTAGACTATTAGATTTTGATGTAAGATGCAGAATTCACCATAATTTGTACCCCGAGCTTAACCTGTAAGTACAGCCTTAACCTGGTGATTATACCAAGAATTCTAATAGCAATCTTATGTGTTAACATAAATATAATTGTTTTAGTTTTTATAAAGTAAATTAGACAATTTGATGGTAACTCATGTTTTTATACCTTTAGTTCTCCGTATAATGTATTTTTAAAACTTTATAAAAGCTTTTATACCCATAATTTATGTGAAGTGGAATCAAAAAGAAGGTAAAAACTGTCAAATTCTCTGCTGATACTATATTGTGACCCATATGTTACAGAAACAAAGAGGAACAAATAATTACTGAAAGCATTTTGGGGAAGAACACTTAAAAGGAACAATTGGGTACTAATTAATATTAGAAGCACAGTTTTTATTCATCCACAAAACACATTAAATTTGTACAGGAAAGGAATTCTGATTACAAGTGCAATTATACTGATTCACTTAACTTGAATATACCACTGATTCACCAAGTTAGCATACGACCTTAGTATAATATCCCTAATGGAATGAGGTTGAGTTCTATGGAATTGCTTTTTAAGACAAAAGGAGATATTCTTTAGAATAGATACTCAAAACATTACAAAGATTTCAGAGGACAAGTGCTGTGAAGTTTTGATGCCACCTGTGACAGCTAACGTTCCTCAAAATAACGCAACTAGAAATGTATGAAAACTTTATAAGAAAAGCATGTCATACTTGTTTATAAGACTAAGTCATACCAGAAAAATAGCATTTAAATGAATAAAACCAGGCATAAACTGGCTGTCTAAAGGAAAGAACATAACTATCATTGTGTTTGCCAGACTACTAATCAAGGCAGCCAGTCTTCTGGCAGTGACACTCTATTGAATCTGTCTGCTATCATACTCCAACCATTCAACATAATGCTTCCTAGATGGTCTCTTTCTTCTCACCTATCATTCCCTTATGATTTAATTATAAGGAGCAGTATTTTCATTTTCCCTACCACTTAGGTTTCGGTAATTTTTACTTTTCATAGTAACCATATGTTCAAACTCAGCTATATGTTTCATGCTCTAAATGCCTCCTTTTTATCACATTCATTGCAATTCTGATCCATGAATGTATTCTTACACCTAGATAATATTATTCTCTAAAGTATTACCCTAATAATCTGTCTTTCCACATCAATATTTTGAAATAATTACTACCAAAATTATCATAAACTATGAATCTGGACATACTCCCACTTAAACGTTTTGATGATCTCTCTTAATGAGGGAATATGTTCTGAACACTTAGATTAACATTTACAGATCTCTATATCAGATGCTGTGTAGGCTGTGCGATACAAATATGTTCTTTGGCCATAAAAACCTGAGTAAGAGGAGGAATTGGATGAGTCAAAACTGAACTAGGAGGCCTAGAGCAGCATCAATTATTAAGCTGTTGATTTTGCTATTTCCATATATATATATATATATATATATATATATATATATATATATATATAGCTGTTGATTTTGGTATTTACATATATATATATATTTGAGAAAACACATTATTTGATGAAACTCTCACTCTTTTTATGGTTATTTATGGTTATTGAAAACATGCTAGGTACGTAGGATAACAGGAAGGAAGATAATGGTGTTAAGGGCACTAGTATGGGAAAAAGAAGTTATATCTTGGAATTTAGATCCCATAATTATTGAATACCTAGGAAGACACCCCAGCTCCTCTGCATTCTGATAGGTATTAGGAAAAAATGCCTATGACTATGTCATTGCCTCTACATGCCAGAACTTTCAGACAAAGAACACTGATACTTGGGTTAAAGGAGGACTGCATGGCACATATTGCATTTGAAGTTAGAGATCACACATTGTTTCAAAGGACTGCAAACTCTCCCTTCTATTAGATCCATATTTTTACATGATAAAGGTAATGAATCCTGAGCTATTTATTTGTATTACAACTCTCACCTCTATAAATAAATACAAATGTTTATTTTCATTCCAGAACAAAGGTTTTATTCATCCTATCTCCAGAAGAACAATGATCAGATATGCCAGTTGCTTTACAGAAGCCCCAATTCCAGTCACAACTCATTGGTGCAAAGCCCCAAGTGCACAGGTCACAGCTGGCTCACACAGCACTGCCCTGAGAAGAGGGAATGGGGAACCCATGCTTCAAAGATCACTCTGTAAATAAATCTACACTTTTATCCAGTGGAAAGATATTGCTGTCCATAGATAGATAGAAATATAAGGAAATAAGCTTAGTAGAACCACAAAACTAAAACAATCTAGGAATAGATGTAACAGACTATAAGGTAAATAGGTTGGTTTGACTTTTTCCTCCATTAGCCTCTATGACCAGCACCTGTGGTATTGCAATTTCCTCATGATTCTACCTCTCTGGTCCAGGGACTGTGCACATGTGTGAGTGGACTCACCTGGGCCTGGGAGGAAAGAATAAAACAACAGAGGTGTCCCCTCAGGGTGAGGGGAGCATGGGTAGGAGAGAGGCAAGCACAACAAAGAGGGAGAGTGTGAAGATTCCTGGGGACTTGGGGGAGCCCTGCCTCCCAGTCCAATCCAGCTCTGACCCTGACCCCAGCCCCAGTCCTGACCCTGACCTGCCTCCCTTGTAACTTTTGGAACCAATAAAGAACCTACCCAGATTTTGCATTACAATTGGCTTCACAAACAGGCTGATTGCACTAACTGCTAGAATCAATCTACCTGGAAAGGATGCTTACACTACACAGACTAAAGGAAGAGAAATGAGAGACAGATGAGTATATTCCATGATGTTTTAAATATAGTAATACTTCATAAAAGCCTGGTCCTCATAATATTTTAAGTTGGAGAAGATCTTATTAGATTTCTTTGGCTAAGCTCGGAGAAGATGGATAGAAAATAGATCATCAATTATCTTTTACAGGTTGTCTGGGCAGTTTGAGTCTCTGAGAATCTGAGCTAGTGTGAAGAAAATTGTGTCACCACACATGACTTTCATATACACAACAGGGCAAGAAATGATATAATTAAAAATGAACAAGAAATAAATGACCTTGGCATGTCACTAATAGCAATCATTTACTTTTCTGCACCACATATAATATAATTGTATGGTCCTGCTATATATAGCCTTTAATATATACCACCTCTTATATCATTAAGAGAACTGCATGGTCAGCAACTGCAAGAATCCTAAATGTGTATAATTAACATCACTAGAGGTTAATCATAGATTCCCAAAAAGCTCCATCTAAATCTATCAGAGGATAAAATCTAATTTGAACATTTTAATTATTATGTAAAGCATAATTAACTAGTTAAGGTAGTAATCACTGTAAATAGGGATAAACTAGTCTTCTCAAATAGAAGTTTTGGAACAATGATCTATTTCATAAATATCAGTGAGCTTAAGTGGAAATCATATAGATTCTGTATTAATACCTTTAGTTGAATCTCCAGGTACTGTTTTGATTATCATGTAAAAGAGTTAAAAGGAAAATATACATTTTACTTTATCTTGTGCTATGGATCTTATTGGACAAAATTCAAATGTTCTTAATCCTTATTTCTTAACAGTTTAACATCAACAGTGCATACATGCCCTCTCACATAATTATTTTAACTTTAAAGAAACTCACATTGACTTCCAATAATCAGATAATTATCTCTGAACATATAAGTCTATGTGCTTCCCAAATGGGGCGATTTGTAAGTATTTTGAACTTTTGCTAAATGTTCAGTTTCAAATGGATGAGAATTAAGATTTAACTGTCAGCTACTAAGAAAAAAAAAAAGATAAAATATTTCGATTATAAAAGATTCCTTAGGGAAAACAACAGATGCTGGATTATTGATTCTTATTAGTAGTTATAGTACAGTATGACATATGATACGAAGAGTTTATATCAAGATGACAGGTGATAAATGACAATGATTTTAGGAATAGGTCATAGGAAATTTTCACTTCCAAATAAAGTGCCTCTTTTTATGAATAAGGATCAAAATTTCTGCATAACAGTTTTAAAATAATATTTTAGTTTACACATCACTTTGATGTTCAGGGAAGGATGAATAAAGTAGGCACTTCTACATACTCAAATCTTTGGCAAGTTCTCAGTCTTTTTAATAATAAAACACTGTTAAAGTATTAGAAAGACCCTTCTATTCATCTAAGCTAACAATGATAATTTAATTACTCTTGACATGAGTGCTTTAGGAATAGATAGGCTAAGGATGACAGGCTGCAAAAATCTACGCTTTGAGGATGCCCACCTCTTTTTGTAATTTGCTTTGCAGCACCTTCTATCAGGAGGTGTCTATTTCTGATTTCCTTGATCCTAGGTTTTACCATATAAATTAACTGCATAGTTTGGTTTGGCAAGTGATATAAAAGAAAAGGATTCATGATGCAAGCAGGGATATGAAACTTACCTGTATTGAAGTCTGCCCCTTTTTACTATACTAAGTGACAACTTTTATGTGAAATCTGTGAATAATCTGCTAGGGATAAATTGACTGAGTGACTTCCATCAACTCATCAGTTTCATCACCCTATCTTACATAGATATGCATGTGACCCAACACTAACAGCTGACAGATGCAAGTTCAGCTGACAACCAGGTGAGCAAAACACAAATCATGTGAATTTACCACAGTTTGAATTGCTACCCCGCATATTGTTGCTTCAACATATAAATTTTAAGAATATCTTTTTTCATTGCAAAAAAAGATACATTATCTAATCTCAGTATAAATCACAAAATAAAGGAAACTCTGCTGTTAGGCTAAAAGTAATCCTTTTCTTTTGCCTTTGGATGCAACTACACTAGGAAGTAATACTTAAATTTGCTCAAAGTATATGAGAAGTAATTGATATTTTGAGCATAGACAACAGGATTATAAAGAAATAGAATCCTTGAAGATATTATATCATTCAATGAATGAATTAAATAGCTGAAACCACTTCATCTACATATTTCTTTTTTATGTTAAAATAAATACATTGAGCCCTTTGCTTGTTGTTTTATTTTTTCCATCAGAGTGAAACTGCTAACTAACCCAGTGGAGCTCTTCGAATAGCTTTTTCACTGAGGACATCCATAATCTGGTAATAACTTGTGTCTGCAAATCTTTGCTTGGCTTTCCTCAGTTAGAGTATCTCTACTTAGGGGAAAAAAAAAAGACATATTTTAATAGTTTCTTTAGATTGAATGAAAACACTTGGAGAAACAAGGATTTCAACACATAACTAAGAATCTACTATAAGACATTTACCAAAAGATGGAAATGTATGAAACTTTATGCTAAAAAACTATGTTAAAACGCCTTTGAAAAATAAAGTAAAAATTCTCTTTTTTTTTTTCTCTAAACTGGGCACATAAAGACCCTCTGGACTGACATCTGTTTTAGAAGCAGGAATGAACCAAGATAAAGTCAGTGTTATCAAAATTGCAATGAACCATGACAAAATACAGTCACAGATTCAATTACTATCATTATTTTATCTTTTAACCTATCTTTTTTGCTGAGGAATTGATGAACTCTTTGATGGAAGATAAATCATAAATCTCTACCCATTTTAAATTATATATGGGATCCCCTATTTAATCTAAAATTATCAAATTTATAAGCAGAAAGACTGCACGACCAGAAAATTAAAAAAAAAAAAAAATCAATAGAATCAGTCTTTTCAGAAGTTGAGAGAACAGAATCAACAGATAAAGCTTTTTTATCCCTGATATTAAAATATTCAATTAAATTATAACTGGATATTCCAAGAAGTGAACACAAATTGGCTTAAATAATGCACCCCGTCTTACAAAAACAGATGCACGTTAACATATTATAAGACAAGTTAAGGAAAAAACAATACACAATGATAGTTTTAACAGCAGAGCTAAAAAGACATAGTGCCATCGAAATGCAGCAATGAGAGAGACAAGTACTAACCATAAATGACCAATGTGGAACATGGTCAGTAATGCCAAATTAGAATTTGACAACTAGATATAAATATATCTATATAATTATCTATCTATCTATCTATCTATCTATCTATCTATCTATCTATCTATCTATCTATCTATCTATCTATCTATCTATCTATCTCTATCTATCTATCTCTATCTTTCCATCTATCTATCTATCTATCTATCTATCTATCTATCTATCTATCTATCTATCTATCTATCTATCTATCTATCTATCATCTATCTATCTATCATCTATCTACCTATCTATCTATCTATCTACCTATCTATCTCTCGAAGACTTTCTATAGACAGAAGGCAAATTACCTCAGATAGAAAAAAATGTAAATAACCAATACACCAGAAAATGGATGTATATATATATATATATATATACACAAATTCATTTTGCATGCTAAAACAATACTTGCAACGCTTCTGTAACTTAATATAAGTACATAATTATTTCTCTTAACAACCTTAATATGGAAAGTTTATGTAGGATGAAGAAAACAGGAGTTAAGGTGTTCTAAATTTCCAATGGAAAATAACTCCAAAAGTGGGACTTTATCAACCCTCTAGGACATATCACTGAATCAATGCAAATCAGAGTGGCTGCTTCTGCTTGTAGCAATTACTAAGTTGGGAAAATATGACTCTAATAAATTTCTTCTAGATCACATACCAGAAGCACAAACTTAATGTCTAGGTTTTTACCATCAATAGGGGCAATAGGATATATAATAAAATTCAACCAAATAGATTGTGAACTCTCTTGGCAAAACATGTATTTTTACATCATTAAAGCCAACAGTGGAAGGTGGCATTTAGTCAAAGGACAATGAAATAAAAATTCTCAAAATATTCCAATTATTTATGTCTAGTTATTTCCTAGAAATTACAGTAATTGGAGATTATATTATATATCATTTATATATTATATAGATTATATACTATAATTTTCAAGAACAATTTTGAAGACTTTCTTTTCCCTAAGAGTGAGTTTCTTCAACATTATTTTTTTTAATTATTAAATTTTTTATCTTTTGATTTTCACCCTGGCATTTTCTACAAATCTGTGTAGAATATAGTATGAATATTCAACTATCTTGAAATATACGAGTGAAAAATCATTTGATACTTGTCTTTCAGAATGAATAAACAGTCCTAATAATTTATTCTATATCTATAATCTATATCTATATAGATATTCTATATCTATTTCTCTAAAGAGAAATAATCTATATCTATTTCTCTAAAGAGAAAATGCTAAACTTTCCTTTGCACTCTTGTGTTTTACTCTGTTCATCAGAATTTATTTATTCAACAAAAATTATTGACGATGAAGGCTGTAGAAAGGACCTTCAAACTACTGAAAACAGAAATACCATTTGAGTCAGCAATCTCACTACTGGTAATATGCCCAAAGATCACAAAAACACTAAGTCAAAAGGACACCTGTACTCAGATGTTTATTGCAGCACTATGTACAATTGCCAGGATATGGAAACAACCCAAATGTCCCAAAATTGATAAATGGTTAAAAAAGATGTGATATATTTATACAATGGAATGCTATTCTGCAATCAAAACTAACAAATATGAGGCATTTGTGATAACATGGATGGACCTAAAGGGAAACTTATTAGTAGGAATAAGTCAAAAAGAAAAAGACAAAAGCCATATGATCTCATCTATAGATGGGATATAGGAACAACAAACAAAAGGTCCTTCAGCAGACCTGGGGAAGGCAGTGAGGGAGTGGGGGGCAGCAAAGAGAAATCAGGGAAGGGAGGAACAAAAGAAGATTGAGATGAAGGTTCAGGTGGAGGGAGAACACCAGAGAATGCAATGGTGTAATGGTGTTATACACACACACACACACACATATAAATAAATAAATACATACATAAATATGTTAATACATGTTAATACAAAATATTGACCATATTTAAGGCATTGATAGATGTTCAGAATAAAAAAACAACTACAATAGGTGGAGCAACACATGAGGTGAGCAGAAAAATAAGAACAAAATTAGCTGTATTAATAAAAATTAAAATCATATACTAAAAATCAAAGTGCAGCTTATTATAATGATGCTGTCCTCTATGTGAAAACTGGTTTATTACATATGTCCTTGACTTCTGAAATAATCTACAAATTAATTATTTCAGATATTGTTTATAAGTAGTAAATCAGTTATGTTAACAGATATTCACTACTTTTCAAAAAGTAATAATCTCCTTGTTGATAATAAATATTATCAAGAAAAAGTTTTAATAAACATTATGGACTTTCACCTAGAACACATTATTTTAAATATAACTTAAGCAAGAATTACTCTCGATATCAAGTTATTCAGCAAATAAATGGTAAAACCATTTACAAGAATGAATTTAATATATATTAACAGTCCAAGAAACATAAATTAGTAATATTTATTTATTCAAATATCTTTATAACATTTATCATTATATATTAGTGCTGTGTAGCAAAACTAGGGGAAATGACTTTGTTTACCCCTTCTACTTGAAGAGACAAAGATTAGAAGTTATTTGAAGAAGTCAGGATTCCAACAGTTATCTTCCAATCTGTTGTAAATCACAGACTGGGAGAATCCTGTGATAGTGATGGAGGTGCACTGTTTAGATCTCCCTCACTTGACATTTAGTTGTGATAGTGTGGTTAGATGAAAACTCCTAACTAGAAACTGTATCTTCAGAATGCACTATAGCATTTCCATTAAAGTCAACTTCTTCTCTGTTTATTATATAACTCAGTGAAGCAAGGAGTGATAATAAACTAGAAAAATATTTTCTCTATGGCATTGTAACAATTTACATTCCTGATATAACACAAAACAAAAACCTCTTTATTTGGTGGCAAATATTAATTTCCAAACTACTTTGTTGAAATCAGTATAACAGAGCTCAATACTTATGTCACTGGTTAGAATAATTCTTCTCACTTCTTATTAAAGATTCACATTTAACTACAAAGGGCATTGCGTTAAAAATGAGTTTGGCTGTTGAACTTATAGGCAGTCTGCAATTGACTTTAGAAGGACATGAAATTAATGAACTATAAAGTTTGGCTTCAGAGAACTTTAATTTTACAAGTACAGCAATAAAGGTCATGTTATTATTTTTTCCTACATTCACCTTTTAGTCATGGCTATATGGCTAAAATTTAAAGGTTATCAGTAGACACAGTGCCTACATTGAAAGAGAGTTCGCTATTAAAACAAAGGAAGCATGCTATTACTTAATTACACATTATTTTCAACAATGATGATAGCATATCACAGACAATTTACTTATTGAAACTTCATTTTTTCTAAAATCTCATTTAATTATCATAAATTTCCTATTGAGTGTTCAATACATATGTTTTACATGGGAAGATGATGTAAATGATTTAGGTAAATTCACTTTTTCAATGGCAAACTGAGATTCAAATCCAGTTAGAACTAACATTAGTTCTTTTTTCTTTCATCATGACACACAAATTTTTAACTGAGGAGTCATAAACTGTATCTACCGAGGAAGTTTTAGACACTAATACAGTTTTATTCTCATTTTTATTAAAAGACTTATGATTCAATTAATGCCCTGTTTTCTCAGATGAGTTACTCTAGCAGGCTCTTCCCTTGCTCATGTTTTTTGCCTGTCTCATCCTCTACCTCCTGCTCAATCATCTTTATGACATCTCAGACTGTTTTAATCCTCACAAGGAGTTGACTAACCTTGGGCTGGGAAAGTGCACCCTTTCTATGCACAATCTCTATGCACAATCATTCTGTTAAAGATCTTACACACTAATAGCATGGCAAAATCCCTTTAGGGTGTGCAAGTTTGGATATCCTGGAGTGTCCCTCAGTCTGCCTGCTAACACTTGACTAATATTTTTCAAAAGAATTAAAGAAGGATCAGAGAGAATTGTCACTTAATATACATTTTGGAAATGTAGGTATGAGAGAAGAGAAAGTACTTGGAAAGTAAAACAGGTGTAAGTAAATATCATACACAATTCTGAGAAATAAAGACTGGCAAATAGAAACACAATATTTTATTTTTGATTATTTATATCTTAGGGCTTAACTTCATTAGAGAATATGTTTTTTATATTTAGTTTTGGGTTTAGTGTAGTAGGACTCCCAAAAGGTACAAGGAATTTATCACATCCAGAGTTATATGATGTATTTTCCCCATTCTCTGTATTATATAGTGTTTTGCAGGCAAATGTGTATTGAAAACACTTTAAAATTACTAATGATCTTGATAGAAAAAAAGTTTTTTCTCCAAAACATTTAGTAGTGAATTTAAAATTTAAATTAATTTTTTTTCTCTAACTGTACTTAGTGGAAATATTACAGTGTCAGTGAAGAACTTTTATTTCACTTTCTGCAGTAAGTAAATCCAAATGGAATCATAAAAAAAAATACATATAGATACATATATAGTAATGATTTCATAGGAATTTTTCTGGAAATTTAGCAAGCAGTTTCTGATTGAAGATGATGCCTCAGTTTAAAATTGTCATATAAGCAAGTTATACTGGAGTTGCTTCTAGCCTTTGTTTATCCTAAAATTATTTTTTATAATTGCACATTTGAAAACAATACTCTTAAAAATACATATTCATTTCAGACTAAATCTTGGTTATACCGATTTTATATTGATTTGGTGCTTATTGATTTTTAAACTTATATATTAGAAAATAGTAAATAAAATGAATGAACGGAGAAATGATAGTGGTAACCAAATCGTCAATTCACATTGAATTAAGTTATGTCAGCTTGGTTAATTCTATTTTGATGTCAGTTAACGCTGAAAAACTTGTAGATCCATTGAGTAGTGCAATATTTTCACATTTAAATATAAATAATCCAAATTTTAGTAAAATAATTGTTGAAGATGCTCTGGTGAATTATCTTAGCACTTACTGGTTTTTCAACAACATGGTTTCTTACCCTGAATAACTTTTTCTGACCTGAGCATGCTCTTCTTAATACCTGGCTGATCTCAATGCTGGGATGTACTAGCCCAGCAACAGTTCTTAAAAATAAAGGAAATGTCATGCTTATCAGAAGGCATTTCTGAAGATGAATGCCCAGATAGTCTCAGAGGTCCCTCTGGAATGAAATTCAATTATCTAAAGCACCAAAACTGCCTCTACTGGCTTTCTTTTTACCTCTGTCTCTCACCCCACCAGGAGTTCCCAGAATCACCTCTCAAGGAGTATATTTAGTGGTGAATTTAATGTAGCTTATGGAGGTATTTATTTATAATGATGTACACCTGAAACTTAATCTTGTGATGTGATTTTTTTTATAAAATATAAAATAAACTATTTATAATTAAATCTAATTTTAGGGTCTTCTGGAACAAACCTCAGAAAAAGTTTTATAAGGTGAAGGCTTCATAGCTATAATTCTCAAAGAAAAAAAAATGATTATTTTTTATTAAAAAAAAAAAAACACACACACATCCAATGTGGTTCTCACTTTACAAACTTTCTCCTCTGGAAACCTCATATTAAAGAATGAAGAAGACACATTAAATTATGGCATTTAAAAACAACTTTAACTTGTCAAAACCCTTTCCTATATTTTCTTTTATGAGAAATAGTTTTGCTTTGTTTTAGATGTGCACCTTTTCTGTCTTTGTTGTAGATATATTGACAAGCCTAAAGTTAAAAACCAAAAAAAAACTTCAATGGTATTTTCATAGAAGGGAAGGTAAGATATTTTTATTATTATTAAAAACAGTTCAATGACTTAAAACTCTATTATTTGGAAAATTCTAAGAAAATGTAGATATTTTCTCAAAGAATAAAATGTTATATTGTTCTAGTGTTAATGTGTTTACAGTTTTGTTTAATCTATTTCTGAGAGTGGTTTATTCAAATTTATCCTTAAAAGTATTCTAAATTTTGGGTTGATATATTTGGGGTATATGTTTTTTGGGAAGACATTTTCAATCACTGAAACTTCTTGCTCTATCTTTCCTTGTTTTTTCAAATTATTGTTATTAAGAGCTTTTTACATTCTTTTAACTGCTATTTGTATTTATTGTGACTATTATTGCATATATTTCTATTTCTTTGTTTATCTTTATATTATTATTTCAGGGATGCTTTGGACTTATAATAAAGTTAGATTTTTGTATTATTTTATTTAGTGATTGCTGATGAGAAAAATACTTCATTTTCAATTGTCATATTTTAGTCATTTTTACTTTTTATAATACTAAGGTATTCATATTATCTAGTCAGTATGTTGACATCCCATTGTAATTTTTTAAAATGTATTTCTATTAACAGTACTCTGAAATCATAGTTTCCTTTTAGAAATTCATATCAGACAATGCTTATTGATACAACATTGATTACAGCATGGTATACGAGCTATATGATTCAGGGATATAGGTTTGCACCTTTCCAGGTGTATAGTATCACCCCACACCCACCAATATAGAACCCATAAATTCCACCACAAGTCCATTGAGCCAGCTCCCTTGATTGCTTCCAGTTATCTCCTCTGAAAATTTGAAATCTACAGTCAAACTTCTAGGCCTTGTTTTGGTTTAGTTTCAGTTTGGTTTAGTTTGATCTGCTCTGTTGTTTATTTATATTTCAAATGTGAGTGAAATTATTTGGTATTTGTTTTTCTCCTTCTGTCCTACTTACTTATTTCACTTAACATAAACCTACTTAAATTCTGAGAGGATCATCAAATGTCTCTTTAAATATTTATATCTATAATTGAAAAATGTCTTTCTTTCGTATTACGCTTGAAAACTTAAAATTTGTTTGCAGCTGTTAATTCTTTCCTCTGTTGATAAAATATGTTTACACTTTTTTCTTCCTTCTCTTCTTTTTTTCTCTTGGTTACTTTTTGTAAAATTTTATTGTTTATAAAATTATTGTTAAATAAGCTTTTATTTCAACAGCTCTTTGAATGTATATTTCCATACCATACCCATTATCAAATACCAAATCCTCTCCTATAACTTAGCTCCACTCTTTTTCTCCTCTACCTCCATGGTAGCCTCAATTCTAGAGTTAATTTCTATTGTCTAATGTGGTTTAGTTATACCTTTATTTTTATATTCCACATGATTCACATGAGTGAAATCATACAGTATCTGCCTTTCTCCTTTATTTTATTCTGCTTAGTATAATTCCCTCCAGCTACACTATATCATAAATGTCAAGATTTCATTTTTTAAATTTATTTTGTAGCTGAGTGGTTTCCCATTGTTTGCATATGGCACATCTTCATATACTCTCTGGTCATTAGGTACATATTTCCATATTTGACTATTACAAATAATATCCAACAAATTTGTGTGTGTATATATATGTATATACCCCTTCAGATTAGTGTTTGCTTGTATTTTGAGGTAGATACTTAGGGGTGGGATTGCTGGGTCATATCATGGTATAATTTTAGTATTTTGAGAAATCACCATATTCAAAGTGGATAGACCAGCCTACATTCCCACCAATAATGGTTCCTTCGCTTCTCGACCCTGTTAATACATATACTACTGGTCTTTTTTAATATGTTCCAGTCATCTGTATAAAGTGATATTTTACTGATTTTGATTTCATTTTTGTAGATAATTAAGTGATGATGAACATTATTTTTTTTATGAGTCAGTTGGCCATCTACACATGTCCTGTTTGGAAACATGTCTATTACTCCCTTTCTCCCTCCATTTTTTTGATTAGGTATTTTTCTTGTTGAGTTGATGAGCTCTTTGTAGATCTTGGACATCAGTTTCTGAGAGATGTGTTTTCTCCAATTCAGCAAGATATCATTTTAATGATAATTTATTTCATATAAGAAGCAAATATGTTTGCAACATATGTTTGAGGTAGTCCTATTTATTTATTTTTGATTTTCTTCCCTCTCATCATTGTAGCAAGTCTCTAAAAATATCACTGAAATCAACATTTCAAACTGTTTTGTCGAAACTGGACAGCATATGGAAAAGAAAATAGATTCTCACTATGACATAGCTATGGAAAAATAACTCAAAATATATTTAAGATTTGCAACTAAGATTTTAAGTTACCCTTACATTTCTTTTGTAATCACTTGCATAAATAAATACACATCATTTTTATTCAGTTTAGATATAACTTGATACCATGTAGTTGAATCTAGTTAATTAATCTATACAGGCAATATATATGTATCAATTAGATAGCTTAATCCACTTGAGTTCAAAGTAATTTTGGCAATATATTAGACTAAAAAGGTACATTGCACCTGTGACATTCCTTTATGATTCAGGATAATCAACAAAATATTAATTAATAGTAGAACATCTTATTTTGTTTTTGTTTAATTTTACCATATTATAGGCAAAATAATATGTTACAAAACACATCTATAATTATAATTACAGAATACATTTCTTTTACTTGTATTTCATTATTTTTTCATTTATTTAATTTTCATTTAATTTTTTCACTTAATTTATTCTAACACATATGACAACTATTAAGATTATTCACTTGCAACAATAAAAATGATGACAGTTATAAGAAATTCAAAATTACAGGAGAAAACAAAATAAGAAGTAAATATCTTCTTTTAAATCCTTATTTTCTAGCATATTTGGTAACACTCCATTTCTATTGGTACCAAGTTTTTTTATATAAATCCAACCACATATAAGTAAATATTTTTTAATATCTAATGAAAAAGAGAAAGGAAAGTAGACTGAAGCCCTTCCTGGTATTCAAAAATACTGGATAAGGTATTCCCAAATCAAGTTTATCAACTCACTTTCATTTCAATGGACAGGCATCTTTTCTGATTTTAAGAAAATAAAACTAAAATTTCTTTCATATATATTATAGTTTGATGGCACATATAAATAGCATAATTGTTCTCCAATTTTTCTTTCAGTTCCAAAGCACAGCTATGTGAAATGAATGTTATTTCAGAATTTTTCTTCTAAAACCTTATCTGATGCTTCTTATTTCTGCTGGATTTCTACAACTCATTCCCATTGAGTTATTATGTAATAATCTTTAGGGGGGTGCGTGAAAAATTTATCCATGTTGATAGGAAACACTGAAACCTAGATATATGAAAAGTATTCAAAAAGATTGATTCCTATAATTTTTCCATTTTAATGTTAAAATTATATTACTTAATTAAATATAGTAAACAGTGAAATTAAAATAAATACTACTTATGAAAATAAAAAATAGTTTAGTCCTTTATTTCATCATTTATTTTTACCTCAAATTACATTATTTTACTAGCATATTATAAAACTTCAACCTTATTTATTCTAAGGGACATTGATCTCAGATAGCAGATGCTTACTGCAAAAAAAAATGGTATATACTATATGGATGTATATTCCTACAGAATCATTTAGAAAACGTTAGTTATCACATTTCACATCATCCTGCTGACAGTTGTGATGTAAAATTCCAGAATGAACTTAATATTTAGCTTCCTAAATAAAGAAATATCTAAGGCAATGTAGAGAAAATTAATTATAATATACTTTCCTGTAAAGCACAAGAGAAAGAACATATCATATATTTTCAATGGTCACTCTCACTGAATTTGTTCATATTCAACAGAGACAAAAATCTGTAGCTATGGCATATTGTCTCCAGAAATTTGCTTTGGAGAGAGTAAACAATATAAAACAAAAATATAACTTGCAATAAAAATTTTTCAAAGTAACAAAATTATGTAACTGCTCTTTTATATCTCCAAGTCTGTCAAGAGATCATTTAGTTGTTTCTTTTGCTTATAGTGCTCTTTCTTCTTTACATTTTATTTCATATCTACTGTTCTGTTTTAGTAGTTATCACCATGATCACCTTGTAATCAACTTTGACTTTTCCAAGAAGGAGTTGAGAATGGTGTTGGGATGCTATTACAAATATATAATTTCTACTAAAGTCTCATTTTAAGTTGATGTGACAAAAGTAGTTTTAAGTTTTTTAAACTGTCTTTTGTCAGAATCATTTTATTTACTGTTGTCTCATGAGAACTCTTAGAAATAATGCCACTTCATGAGGAAATGTCAGTTTCTTTGCTTAAATGTTTTGCTACCTTCAGTGTTACTAGATCAGATCATTTCCCTTTTGTGAATCTTTATTTCTTAAAATAAAATGTTTATCTTTCCACTTTCTTCCATTTTTAATCATATAGGATTAAGTTCAATTTTTTTCTCACAACTTTTGTTTTCATATTCTAAGCACAACTCCAAAGTATCTCCCAATACTCAGCCTGAAGTATGTTATGAAGTTTTACAGTATCTTCACAAAAATACTCTTATTTGCGTAGTATATAAACTTCTTGGCAATTTTTGTTTATATTCAGTGGAGTGTTTATGATTTCTCACTTATGAACCATACCCTTTCCAGAGGAAGTCCTTTTATTCAAACTTAAAGTTTTCCTTACAACAATGATTTCATGTGATGCCATAATTCTGGCAGAGTTTTAAAAATTTTAATTTGAAATCAATTAGAAGTAGAGTCTGGTTCTTTAAACAGAAGATGTAAGAGTCATAAAAAGACTCAAGAAAAATAAAGTGTCATAGCATTTTTTTCAGAGTATTGGAAAAAGGTAAAAAACATTCTAAAGAGGTAAAATTGTAGCTCCTTTTAAATTCTCTTGAGTTCAAATCCAAGAGCCACTATTCAACTAGAACACATCATTCTATGAACTATTTCTTGAATTCTTGATGAAAAAAATAGCTGAAGACATTTGGAGAATGACCATAGAACAGTAAACTTTCAGTTTGAAGGTTTAGCTTCAAACCTGATACACATATTAATTTTATCAGAATGTACTAACAAATAAATGAAATTTCATGAACTTCACTTTCCTCAAATATGAACTCTCGGTGTTCAGTTCTTTCTTGACCCAGTCCTTGAAATCTGTTTGCCTTGCACAGATGCCATATACAACAAAGCATGCAGTAATAATAGTAATGAAACAATACATTGTTAATATTTTAAAATACTGAATTCTTACAATATTTGACTTTGCAAAAGAAAATGTATTAAAAATCAAATGTGCCACCCTTGATAATGTATTTTTTTTGTTTGTTTTGAAAGACAAATTTCCAAAAGTATTAAAAGTTATGCCAGTGTGTTCAGAGGATAAAAAGATTGTTTTTTAAACTTCATTAAATTGGAAAGTGGAGTTAATAGTCTACATGTCTACGTTTACTCTCAGACTTAAATTGCATGCCCACGTCTTACAAAGTTTAGGGGGGAAAATGAGTGGTTGATGAATACACAATGTTTGTTTGTGGCCATAAAAGACCAGTCAGATTCTGATAATTTAATTAATTCTCACCTTAAGCACACACAGTACTCTGGCACTTAATGTACTGGAAAATGCACAGAGCATTTTGACACCATCTTCTTCTAATGAGAGGTAACATTATATTCTGACATTGTATTAATAAGGCACTGGACAGTTTCCAACAGGAATACAAGAGCACACTTTCTAGCTTTATTTTTCAAATGAGAGTAAATTTTAGGCTAGAACTGCCTTTATGATTTGCTATCATTTTTTAAAAAATCTATTACATAACTTATATGGGTGAATTTATATTTTAAATGATTTGTATAATTATATAACTCAGAAATAAATCTTGAGAAATAAAAAAAAATACTGAATTTGCAGGCATTGTATTACTATGAGTCTCTAGTCTATTTGTGAATAGAATTACCTAATATTTTCCATTTCTACAAAACAGAATTCTAATGCTTCCCTTTAAAACAAGAAGGCAGAACTAATTTTTTGCATTCACCGTCTTGACTGAAGGGTGAAAAGCTAAATTATCCAGTAATAACTACATTTATGAAAAGAGCATCAATGCCTTGATGTGTTTTACTGTAATCTCTTGAGAAGATTCATGTCTAATTTTTATGCTGATATTATGACTCATAGTTCTTTGGCTCTTCTATTTGCTTTTGCAACTACAAGGTTTCTTATTCCATTGTGAATGTTCCTCTGAACTAAGATTAGTTTAACTGAGCTTCCTTTGAAAACTTCCTACCCATCAGATGTGTTGGGGCTAATGCATTCATAGGCCAAAGAAAATCAATGAATAGCACACTTTTCTGCTTCCTGCAGTGATCAATAGAATTCATATAATGGGTGGAAATTTTTTAACTGTAACAACTCAAAATCTTCTTAGCATAAAATCCCTTACATTTTAACCTTTCCATTTCCCACTTCCTGAATTTGCAGGCATTTGATAATATCTCTGTAGAAGCTATATTACTGAAAGTAACATGATTAGAACTTCACACATCCATGATAATTAGTTGAGATCCCAAAGGTGTGAAGACTTCTATACAATGTATCTGAAATCCATCAATTGAAGATATTCAGTTAAAATAAGAAATCTTTTATAAAATTTAAACACAACTGAAACATATATATATATATAGAGAGAGAGAGAGAGAGAGAGAGAAAGGAGGAGAGAAAAGGCATTGTTTTGATTGTTTTAATGAAAATTATCAAGTCACATTTGTTTTTTAAAATTGAAATTAATTTTAATTTTTCTATTTTTTTTAAAAATATGCAACTCAGACATGAAAAATCAAAGGATAAACATAATGCTCAACAGTAGGTTTTAGAAAGCTATTATATAGAGAAATAAAGATCTATAATAAAAGGTAAGTAAAGCTCATTTGCCGTTTAGGTTCTCTGCCCTGAATTTATTATTTATAAAGCTAATCATTTATTGATAAATTAGGATAAATCAGTAAGTTCTTAAAACAATTATTTTTGCATGATATGTACTATATTAGCTATGCTAGGCATATAGATACAAAAGATAGTTCTAGCTTTAACAAGTTAACACACTATAGTTATATGTGGAAAAACATATATGCTTATATGAATTCATTTAATATGTGGATAATTTCAATTGCAAACACGTATATTTTAAATACTACATGCATTATGTCAGTGCTTATATGTATTGTGTATGCATTATATGTGTTTATATATACATGTATACATATGTGCATGAATTACATGTTAAACAAGTAAAATGGAGTCATGGGTTTAGAATTACATTTGAAAATATCTTTCAGAATCCTTTTTCAGTGTTGGTGGGGATGTAGACTGCGATAGCCTCTCTGGAAAGCAGTGTGGAATTATCTCTAAAGATTAAAATTGGATTTACCACACAGCCCAGCACTCCCACTCTTAGACATCTATTCTAAAAAAATCTATGCAAAACATTAATTTGAAAGGAAATATGTACACCCATGTTTATAACAGCACTATTTGCAATGGTCAAGCTATGAAAAAAACCTAACTACCCTAAAACAACTAAGTGAATCAAAAGTTATGACATATACACAGTGAAATAGCTACCATAAAATAAGATCTTACACCTTTTGCACCAACATGGATGGAACTGGAAGGGTTTATAGTAAATGAAATAAGACAAATAGATAAATGCCAAATGGTGTTATTTATATATGTAATGTAGAAAAAACAGACTCAAGGACAAAATCTGCAACCATCCATTGAAAACTGACCACTGAACTTAAGATTTTCAAAGAGGAGGAATGTTAGAAACAGGGGAATGAGAGGGAGACCACAGTGGACTAGCTTGGTAATATATCTATGGGTAATTGGATAATTGAAAGACTACCATGACTACATCTAGGTGAGGGAGTATTCCCACCCTGTCAAAACACTAACAAAGATATAAAATAATAGCATTTCAATATCAATATTTTAAAAAAAGAAATGTTATACTTATTTGCTAATAAAAGGGTAGCATATATTACTCATCTTTGCATACAGCATTTATTATAATAGAATGTGTGTACACATATGTATTTTATAAAGAGAGAGACTTGTGTTTGTGTATACATTTGTAAGTTTGTCATTACACCTTTTCTCTCTTTTTTTTAAATCAATTTACTTCCCTTATTTACTGGATCATAGCATAATTATTAACACATCCTATTTATAATAATTTTTCATTGTATTTTTCTCATGGTGGAAAAAAGCCTTTCAAAATAGCAAAGCTTGCTAATTCTCTGATAAAAGCATGCAATGTTATTGTCTTTATCTCAGAAATTATCATACATTATCATAGCTAACACTAAATGTATATGGTATCAGTCTTCCTATTCATTAGCTTCCATTATAATGTTTTCAATATCTAAAGTAATCATATACTTGAGAATATTCATACATGTTATACACAATTTATTTATATTAAATATATTAAATATATTTATTTTATATTAAATTTAATTTTAAAGTAAATGTCAATAAAACAATAAACCCAACCTTTAGCATATATTTGATGTAAATGATTATTTTATGTAATAAATATACTATATTTTGATTTTACAAAATTTTAATATATGGATTAAATATAAATGTATACAGCTATAAAATATTGCATCATATCTGTTAGCACTGTTTTGTTAGTGCCTTACAATGAATACCAAGACAACATTGCATTTTTCTTAGTAGCTATCACTAAATGTATACTGTAAATGTGTGAATTTCACTAACTGTTGCATAAATTTGTCATTTACATTCTACCCTCTTAGTAAACTACTGTTCTTCTCTGAAGACTATTCTACATATACATGTTATATAGTTGCACATTTACTATAAAATAATTCTCCTGTTAGAATATATTATCTAAAGAAAATATTTACTCTGAAATATTTATAGTCTCCTATTGCTATCAACATGTAAACATGATACAATTTTATTATGTTTTAAGGTCAATTATTTCAGCTAAATACTGTATTAATATTTCTTCCGTTTTACTTTATGACATTATGTAAACCTTCATTTCACCTATATGACTTAAAAAGCATATAAATATCTTAAGGTCACTTACTATTGCTTCCATATAGCAAACATTTTAAAATACTTTATGCTGTTCTTTCACTTTGACATAGAGTGAGCCAAGGATATCAATGAGGGGACAGATATTGATTGCATTAGGCAATATTTGTCTTACATGTGGGAAAGTAGGAACCAAAAATACTGCCTTTAATCAGGATAAAGCAGAGTTAATATATGCCCTCCTGCCTTATGTCAACTGAAGTTACCTGCTGTCACTGGTACTGAGCAAGCCTTACAGAGCAGCATTCATCAGAGTTGTCTACTCAGCATCTAAAGGTATGGGAGTATGATCAGCAATCTCCTGAATAACACACTTCTGTATTTCTAATCCTAGATTACTGTAATATAAAGCAATATTTTGAAGTTGAATTCTACAGCCCCACTAAGAGTTTAGCAAATCTATTGTTATTTACAAAGATTAAAAACACAGCCTACCTTCCCGCATAGTACATGTCTTGTCATCTACATGCTTCTATAGCTCATACTTTCCATGAATTATAAGCCCTACGTTTTCCCTTTGGCCTTTTCATATAATGTATCTAATTCTGTAGTTATTTAATTCCCTCTTCTTTTTACAGCCTCAGTAACCTGTAGGGAGAGAAAGAATCGCCCAACCAGTCCACTGTGAAATACTGAAAGGTTAAAGCCATAAAAAACTCTACTAAATTTCTAAGAATATTTTAAGTACTAAATTCTGTTGTTGCCAAATATCAAAATGTTAAAAGTACTACATGTAGTTTATTTTTGTCTCAATAATCCAAATGACAAGTAATCAATGAGTATCTTATTCTCAATCTGAAAATTTTCATTAAATTGTAAAAATCCTTTAAGAACATGCTTTCTTACTCAAATTTGTTCATACTTTTATTAAACTACTATTATCTCATAATTGAAAGGGGAATAATTCTTAAATTTCTTTTATCTACATTTTCATCTAGGAAAACAATCATATTTAACCTTTGCCAACTCTCTAACTTTCTGTAAGTCTCAGAAACCATATCAGCAAAATTAGCAATTTTAAGTAAGTTATCTCTAATACCCTTTCCAACTTGGAAATTCTCAAACAGCTTCTATTTTAAGTAAGCCTGAATATCCCTCAATCCTCTTATGAGAAAATGGATGGATGTTTGACTACTTTCTTTGTGTGATTTCTGAGCCTAAGACAAGAATTTTTATCTCCTATAGAAATCATGTCTTGGAGTCACCTCAGTAATCTGGAAGCTGTTCTAGTCTCAGAACTATCCTATATTTCCCACTTCCTAAGAACAGTCTCTTGTGCTTTGAAAATTATCTTTTCTCCATTCAAATACATTAATCTAGAAGATGTTAATAAACAAAAGTTATCTTATTTATATGTTGATGATATAGTCATCATTATTTTGATTTTTCAGATAAAATAACTTTTTCAAGTCATTTGGATTGCTATTTATTTGATGAATTAAAGGAAGTATGATGCAACTAAAGATAATAAAATTATGTCAATCTTAGTGTATATTATAATATCACAATTCCTCACTCTTCCAAGGTATTCTGGCTTTATATTTTTTATAGATCAGTTATTTATTGTTGTACTCTCTTCATTACTGAAAGTTTATCTCATAAGAGACAAAGTAAATGGTTCTCTATTACTTCATCATATATAAATTCTGGGGAGTTATCACATATACTAAGTTTGAAAAATGAAACTCTTTAGCAAAATACATGTCAAAAGACATTCCTATTTTTATTTATCATGATAAGTACAAAATGTTTGCCATAGTAATCAACTTCCTTATATTTCATTTCAGGACACATATGGTACTGTGTTACTTTTCCTGTTGGAAGAAAAAAATAATGGAGCAAACAGATTTTTAACTGTAAAATAGCTGAAATGCAGAAGGAATCAAAACCTTAAAAAAGATGAAACATTTGGAGAACCAGCAAACAAATAAACTAAGCCATTCTCCTTGAAAGGTGGAAAATAATTGAGAGTTCTGTCTTATTTGTGTCTTGAATCTTCAAGTAAAGCATGAAGATACATGACCTTATTAGCACCTATATTCTGTCAGACAATTTATTATTTCTCTAGGAAAAATTGTAGAAAACATTACTTCTAAACATGCCCTAAACACAGTTTCACCTTAGCTTTATGACTTAAAAAGTCCCTAACATTTTTTTCTGGCCACAAAAAATAAAAGAAAAAGTATGTAGAAACTTATGGTCTACAAATTGCACATTGCATAGTAACTAGGGGGTAAGTTTGGAGTAAAATAAATAAATTCAGAAAGAAAGATCAAATTCACCATTCTCTTCATATGCAACTTTTTTTTTGCAAAAGTATTTTCATGTTGGATAAGTTATCATATAGGCTTATTGAAACTTATCTTCCTATATGCATTTTAATACACGTTGTTTCAATGTTAGAGGATGTATAGTGTTCATACTGATCAATTTACTGACTGATAATCTAATGTTTAACACTATTTTCTTTCTCACAGAATTGTTTCCTGTGGACATCTGTGGTCTGTAGGAGTTAATCTTTAACAGATACAGTTCCCCAATCAAGTAAACCTCTCCATGAAGAGTTAAAGGTTTACCAAAGCACAATGAAGGAAAAAAATCTAGTTCTACTGTTATTTTGAGAAATATTTGAATCTTCTTTGTCAATTACACATGATAGATATTTAAAGTAAACATTATTAAACCTATGATACAATTATCCATGGGAGTTTGTCAGTTAACATATATTTTATCTGTGGGATTCTTGGTGGAAAAAAACTCAAAACAACAGCTTTCAAGTCACTGTACATATATTTGACTTTTTTGGATATTAACCACTGGGGGGAAAAAAACTAAAATAACTGAAATGTAAACTGCTGGGGGAAAAGTAACATAGGATTACTCTTTTATAAAATGCCTCAATGCAGTCATATTTAGAATTCAAATACGAACAAGAACTCAGAACAAAAAATCCAATGAAAGTTATTCTCAAACTAGAACTGTGTGTACTTAGTCCACAAATAGCCCAGGGCATGGATGCTTTGAACATTTTCATGTTGACACATGTACCTCTTCACACTTCCTCTGTTGACATTCAACTTAAGAATATGTGTCCCAGATTAAATAGAGACATTTGTATAAGTGTTAGAGAAAAGTAGGGATAAGCAATGAGAGAAAAGTTCCAATTAAATCCAATCTGCTTTTCTTATTTCACCCGTTATTAATCCTCTACTACTTCGTTTGCTGAGATCTGCCTGAATTTAAACGCCCTGATATTTTTTATTCTCAATATCCTGCTTCATTAATACTTCATTAAAATCTGCTTCTCCATTGTAATTTTTCTAAACAGTCCAATCTGCAGATTTTCAACCAGAGGACACCGTCAGAGTCTGATTCGGTGCAGTCCTGTCTCTGAGACAAAGAGAGCCTGCTGGCCCCAGCACCCCAAGTCCATTCCTGTCTGTGTCTTATATTTTATCTTTTTCACTGCAGAAATTCTTGGTTATATGGTAAATGTTTCCTCTTAGAAAAACATGATTATATCATTATTAACCATTATTAAAAATTAAGTTTTCAGAAAATCTCAAGAGAATGAGCCTTATTTTATATATACTTTGAAATGGGAATCA
Source organism: Uropsilus gracilis (assembly GCA_004024945.1). Taxonomy (NCBI): domain Eukaryota; kingdom Metazoa; phylum Chordata; class Mammalia; order Eulipotyphla; family Talpidae; genus Uropsilus; species Uropsilus gracilis. Next base: position 50,559 of record PVHY01007226.1, read on the forward strand.
GAAATATCTTAAAGTTGCAGGTAACTTAAGTCAGGGTTTAATTTAAGAGATGAACTCAGTAGAGTGAGCAAGAATACTAGTGCTTAGTAAAGAAAAATATAAACAGAGAAGTAGAAGGTAGCAATGACAAATTTGTTATTACAGTACAGTATCAGACTCTTAAATGTTTTCACATTGTTTACAGATATTTTCTTATAGCTGTAGTTATTTGAGGAACACTTCTACCATTTTTGAGTCAGAATAAAAATAGGCATCAGTGGTAAGAGAGCATGCTAGAGTTCCTGCATGAGTTCATACTCATAGTATTGTAGAAAAGAAAAACTACAGGGGGGGGGGGTCATGGTTTTTATCGAACACTTTAAATGGCCTATCTCAAGAGATATAATCTCATATTCTGTGAATCATCACAATGAAATTAAAGGGATGCAATTATTGTTTCAGGTAAATGACATCTTTTAAAATGAATATCAGCCATGAGACTCAGATACATTAACTAATGTCAAGTTCCTCATCAGTGTAACATCAGACTAATGAAAGGAAGAAGAGTGTTTAGAACAGAGCAATGACAATGGATCTATGAGGCTCTTTATCTGGATCATTATAAATATTGAATCAAATTGAAATAAGATTAAATGATCTTTCATCACTTATTTTATGACATGATATGTAGGTATGACAAAAACACATCTTGGTTCTAGGGAATTTAGTTATGAAATAATTTCCAAAACATATATGGAATAACTTCCATGTACATACATACACACACACATACATACATACATATATATATATATACAGATTTATAAATATGTTGTAAACATTTTTATTTGGCAATCTCTTTCATTAGTGTTAATGTGACTGAAAAATTCTGCAATTATTAAATTAATAGCATTCTTCAGGATCATACACTTTTCCCCCTGTTTTGGTATTGAATCCAGGACTGTCAATTGAGGGGCTTTTGCTTTGATAATAAGTTGTAAAATCTTTTAAACATTGTTGAGCTCATTTTAATATTATTTCATGTCATAAAACAATTTTCTCATTTGAGCTTTATATTTCATGTGATATCAAGTCTTTTTATTTTATGACTTCAATATTTTGAGATAAGTTGATAAGCAGTTTGATTAATTAGCATCATTATGGTATTTGGAAATATTTCATGCCTTTCAGATGCTTAGATAGGGATAAAAATCACATTTTATATAATCCTTATGCTATTAACTAACCAATGACTTAAATTGCATGCTTTACTACTATATTTCTTTTCTGAATTTGATGGATTTATAATTTACAATTGTTTTCATTATAATAGGAAATCTTTATCAACAAAATTAAATCTATTAAAATACATCATGCTGGGGGACTTGGAATAGTGTTATGTGTCAACTTGGCTAGTTTATAGTCCATTTTTTCTATAAAAATCTAATCAATATATTTCTGTGACATATTTTATAGCTATGGCATACATTTCATATGACTTCAACTTAGATTATCCTTGATAATTTAATTGGTCCTCATTCAACCTTTTCAAAGACTACCACAGAAGAAATAAGGATTACCTAAAGAAGAAATTTCATTTATAAACCACAGCATAAATTCCCATGAGAATTTGCAACTTGTCCTTTTTGATAAACTAACCCATTGTTTTGAACTTATCAACCGCAAATCAAACTATGTAAATCAATTTCTCTATCCTTGTTCTGGAATGTGTATGCTAGAACCTTGGTTACTTATACATGTCTAATTGTTTTTATACGCTGTACATATATAGTACATATACATATAAGTTATATATCATTTTTGAATCTTTTAGAATATTTGAAAAATCTATTATTAATTTTAAACATAACATTACACAGTATTAATATTTTAACATTAGCTATTGAATTTAATGAATAAAACATACAACTACAAATGTCGCCAATCAAAATAATTTTCAAACTACATTGCTTATTGTTCAAAAGTCCATAATCTTTTCATTAAAATATATTAAACTCTTTGATTATTCATAGAATTTTTTTCCTTGCCATTTAATTGAAGCAACATTGCATTATAAACAGAACATAAGTTTTAGGTGAGCAACATTAAGAATCCATGTTACATATTAAGTTCATCGCTAAGCATCCTTTTTCTATCCTTCACTATAACATTGTCCTCTTTGTTTAATTTACTCAGTCATAATTTACTCAATCAACTCTTCACTCAGGTAACCACTAATTGGTCTGAAATCCAAAAGACTAATTTTGTTTTATTTAATTCACCTTCTTTCTTTATAGACCGCATACATCTTTCTCTCACTAATTTAATTTATTAAGTAAAATTCACTCTATGTTCAGCCACATGTTAGAATGTAGGATCTCATCTTTTCTATTGCTGCATAGTATTCCTTTACTTATATACACTACATTTTCTTTACTCATTCATCCTTCAATGTGCCTCTGAGTTGTTTACAACTCTTGGCTCACTTTGGGGTAATCTCCCTACTGTTTTCCAAAATGGTGGCACCCATGTACACTCCCACCAAGTTGTGTATGGGTTTGTTTCATGTTCTATCACCATTAACAGTAAAGTTCATGAGCAATGCAACATGCTGTTTCTACTATAGCACACACTTTTGTGACAAAGATTACATTTAGAGACTTCTCAGCTAAAATAAATACAGTGGGCAGAGCAATCAAAACTTTGTCTTCATGTCTCAATATGGTAATCTAATTTAAACATTATAAATAGTGTACTTTCAGCTTATTTCAGATTTATAAATGCTTTATAGTAGAAATTGAGAAAAATAATTACTTATTATCTTATTTACAAAATTCCATAACCCTCAATAGTATCTAGATGAAATACAAAAGCAGTATGGGTCAAATCAGGTGATGTGTGACACATTTTGACTGAATAAGAATACCATTCTCTCCTTCATGTCAGTTTAATGAATTATTCATTTTATCATTTATTTTACAAAAAAACAGTATTTTTCTGTAGGGCTCAAGTTTGTGTTAACTAGCTTTCAATCACTAGATAATACCTGATATTTATGCAGTGAAAAATCCTCTATTCAAAATACATTTTTTAGAGTTTCTTGAATTTGGAATGTCTATTTTGAAATAGCTTTTATTTTGAAGAAGGATAAAGGAACTGCCTTCTAAAATCTAAAATCCCATAAAATAAATATTATTTCATTTACCATAATTTATTCTCATAAGAATTTAAGCATTTTGAAAAGAGTTAACACTGATTAGTAATGAATAAAAGTGAAATTACTGAGGTTAGAAAGTTTAAAATTAAAATTATGTAATGCATGACAGCATAAAACAAGAAAGGAGAAACTGGAAAAAAAATTGCCTCCATGTTACCAAAATTTAGCAAGCTTGAAAAATTATAAGAAAAAATCAACTAGAAGAAAACATAATTTAGGAGAATACATACATGAGAGCTTGTTTGGAGGTTCTAGCAGGGGAGCACAGCTACTCGTATACCTTCTACCGAAGAATGGTCCGTTGCTATTCTGGGAAGGCCATCCTCTTCGACGGAATACTAAGCTTTGCAGCTTTGGGAGGGATGCACATGAAGCCATGAGGGAGGAAGGGGACATCTGCCTAACCAGCCAGATAAGCTGAATCAACCCTGGTGATCAATGGGGTGACAGATGTCGCAGTCAGATAGCCCTCACATCCAGAATACATAAATGAAAGCCAGGGAAAATACATATCTTTCTTGTGTCCTCAAGAAATACTTCATATGGTTCAGATATTCATTTTTTTTTCTCAGTTCAGTGATTCTGATACGAGACTTGATGTTCCATTAACAAACGAACAAACAAACAAAAATAATAGGGGTGGTATTTCAGAGAAAAAAAAATCATGATATATCATTCCCCAATTTTTGCTCTATATAATTTAGCTCCTTTCTCCTGTGCGAACTACGCATCTTAATTATTACTCTTTTCTGTCTAGTTTTTGGATATTGACTGAATTTTCATCCCAAGTAAAAAGTAACTATGGAAAAAGTGAATGTTTGGGAGAGGGGTACATTTTCAAGAAAATCTGCAAGTTTAATAATCACTGGCACTGACTGTCTCACATTAACTCAAATATTTCTCATCAGAATTCTACACATAGGCAATAATTTTAGTCACATTTGCAGATGAAAAGCTTAAGAAGAAAGTTTTGCTACAACATGCCAGTGGTCATACAGCCAGAAGGTGAAAGTGTTGTTTGAACCAAAGTGGACTGTGATCTAAAATACTACATCACCCTGTCTCTGTGAAATCTATACAGTTGAAAAAACAAAGAAACTGACTACAGTCATCAGTGAAACTATGAAGTGCATTCTGTCATAACAACTGAAGAACAGCCTCTGATTTTTTCTTTGCTTCACTATTGAGAAACAACGCTGACCCTATGATGATGATTACTATAAAAACAAATAGGAACAAAGTCCTAGAGGCTACTGATCATGGCTTAAGCTTGTACCTGGAGCTCATCTTTACTGACAGGTGGGTGCTCTATGTCTCTTATAACTGTTGTTTCCTTTATTTAAATTAATTTGTCTTCTTTTATGTAAGGTAGCTATTAAGTCTTTTGTATTTGACACACACACCAAGTAAGAAATCAGAAAGCATTGATCACAATGGGAAGGAGTAGCTCAAATATTCTAAGAATTAAAACCATTGGCAGGTAGGAAGATGTAGAGACCGGAAACTCTTGTAAGGAATACATCACAATGAATCATCAACTGTCCTTGTTCTACCTCAGTCTTGAACACTGCAAGTTGTGCATAAAAAGTGTCTATATCTTGGGGTTTGAATAAACTGTTGGGTTCTTTTGGATCCCATCAGGATCCATGGAGAAGACACTGAAACAGAGTTTGCTACATAAACCTTGGGTCATATTAAGGAAAAATTTCAGGCTTTTGTATGCTGCAGTTTATGGAAAAGCACTAAGTTACTGAAAACCATAGAATAGGTTGAAATCTGGGAAACTGAGGAATGTCTCACTGTGGGAGAGATACCTTATGTTGGCCCTATACAACACCAAAATGAATCCACATTATTTGTAATTTGAGTTGTAATTCTATTTTTTGATAATCATAAGCAGATATGAACCCATCCATCTTATAGAACTGCATATGAAGGACAGTTGAAAACAATGAGAATAGTCAATATTTACAGAAACACTGAAATTCAACATGATCTTTACATTGGATGTAAAACCTGAAATTGACACTGACTGATATATCTGGTAAAAACAAAACCAACAAAAACAAATGGAGCGAATCTAATGCTTTTTTAAATTTCAAATGAAAAGTAAAATTCAACATAAACATGTATTTGTGCATTTCATATGAAAATGATGTAATTTTTCAAAATAATTGATCAGATTAAACACATTAAATATAAACATTGAAAACAACTGATCAGATTAATCACATTAAATATAAGCTTTGGCCACAGTTAATGAATCTCATGTAGGAGCTGAGGGAGGTAAGGAGGGGCAGAATTAGAAAAAAATATGTTGATTTGTTTTCTTTCTGTAGTGGACTTATCTAAATTGTTACAAGTCCTCTGCATTCACTTGACTCCAGTTCTTACTCAGTGCTGCTCAATCAGCTGTCTTGGATGTAACTTGACACCTCTTCACTGAAACTGAGCTGCGTAGGTTTTGCTTGCACCCCCACATATCCTCTGGGAACAGGGAAGCACTACAACGTTCAGCTCTGATGAGGGTCATACTGATGAGGGCACAAATATGTAATTGCAAGGGTCAACAAAGCCTGGGACAATTACTAATGGAAAAAAAAAAAAAGTGTGCATATTTTGTCACCCTTACTGCAAGGGCCTAAGTCAGACTTGTCTTCTCTGTGGTTCCCCACAAATACTCAACAGATGTGAAGTGCAATTGTTCATGTAGGCAAAACAGACTAGACGTAGGTTGACTTTTCAACCTCTTCTATTTCACCTTTCCAAGCCACTCAATTTTGTACTTTAAGATTTCTACTTTAAATAAACTACTTGCAGGCTAGTCTTTGCCTTAGGTTCTGCTTCTGGAAAGAAGTAAAATTAAGAAATATTCTTTAATTCAGAGTCTCTCTAAATTTTTTAGGAATGATACTATTTTTAATGAGAGAACAAAATTTTTTATTTACTAAACATTGTTAATATTAATAAAACCTTGTTTAAAAAGCAATAATTAATTCTGATATACCAAGAGCTGAAAATACCTTTTTCAATATGTACTAAAATTTCTCCTTGTTCATCTAATCTATCAGGCATCTTACACTTTATTTTTTCAAAATATATATGAAAATTATAAGACAGTAATTATTTTATTCCCTAAAGTGACTTTTTGATTATCTTCGAAAAGATAGTAGTCACAATCATAAATGGGATTATTGCCATTATAAAAGGAACTTCAGAGGGAATGGGCTCTCTAACCCCTTTCCCTACACATGAAGAAGTGTTTGGAAGACAGCATTCTACATCTCAGATGATAGTGCTTTCTAGAACCTGAGACCCTGATGGAGGACTTCCAGATCCAAAAATGTGAGGATGAGTTTCTGCTATTTATTAAGCACCACATTTCACACACACACACACACACACACACACACACACACACACACACACACACACATATATTGCTACAGTAATATGAAGTAACTGAGAAATGTAGAAAATTATATTTCTAGTATTTTTAGTACAGTTTTCAACATTTGGTAGGAAAATGAGCACATTAGAAGATACATTGCAACTTCATGATAGAGGAAAAATTGTTAAAGTAGAAAATTTTAAAGTCTCATATTACCTATATAATCTAAACTTTCTTTAATTAACTTATTAACCTAATATTTATTATGTCCACACTTTTTTCCAATTACTCTTATAGGTATTATAGCTACTGATCCATCTACTTATTTTTCTCCAATGCACATTACTTATTGCATGTGTGCTTAAAGTTAATTATAAATCCATTTTTTCTCAACCATATTATTATACTTGAGATTAACATAATATTTGGTGTTCAACTATTTGTGTCCAGAGTATGATTAATACATATTTTTTTTCTACTTGAAATTATCTAGAGTGACATGTGCTTTGGGATAATTGGATTCATCTCTGGAAGAAGAACATTGTTTCCCATTGGGACTTCAATTAAAATAGCTGGAAAAAGTAAAATGTCTCATGGGAAAAAGATGTCCCATCATAAAAATCTTTTATATGCACCATATTTAAGCTTCCTTAATAAGTAAACCTTGAATATATAGAAAACTCTTTATATCAAAATATATTTCAAATATTTGTTATTATATTTAGGGAATTCATCAATGTTACTCATGAGAATAGCATAAAATAGATACCACCTTTCACAAGAAAAAATAACATTGATAATATTACATTATATAATAATATATCATAAACAACATATTGGCAAGATATCAATTCTTCTCCCTAGAAGAAATGTTTGCATATTTTGCAAAAATATGCATATGCAATCCCTAGATTGCATATTTTGCTAATCATTGATGAAAGAATGATGAAAAAATGATGAATCACACACTCATTGTGACCTTACTAGCTTCTAAGTACAATTTCAACCATATATAGATGCATTAATTTAGCCACATATATGATTAGTGTTCATAGCAAATCACATGTTTTACAGAATATAGACTTTTTCAATAGTACAAGTTCAGTGATTATAATGCTATTAATTCATTATCTAATTATAAGACCATGAAAAACTTTAACAGATTGTGAGCATTGACTATTAAAAAGCAGAATAGCAAAAGGGGGTTATCATACAAAAATCTAACTATGATCTTTTAATTTGAATCTGTTCTACTGGAAAAGAGCAAATCAATTACTCTAACTTCAGCACTATCATTACGCGACAACTACTGTGTTAGACTGTGAAAATTAAATGAAATAATATTCATGCAGTGCTAGACAAAATAATGGCCCCACAAAGATTTCTACAATCTAATCCACAAAACCAGTGTCTATATTAACAAATGTAGCAAAGATAATTGGCATGTATTATTAAGTGAAGAGCATCCTGATATATTCAAGTGACCCAAATATAATTACAAATGTTCTTCAAAAGGGAGGTAATTAGGAAACAGAGACTAAAGTGAAGGACCAAGTAATATATGTAGTCCCCAGAAACTGGAAAAGAAACAGTACCTGTTCTTTATAAGGTATGCAATTATCTAACAACTTTAGTTCCATAAGACATAATTTGAACTTCTGACCTCTGGAAGTTCAAGAGAATAAACTTGTTTTAACTCACTAAATTTATGTTCATTTGCCACAAAATAGTAAAAGAAAACAAATTGTAGCATCTGGCATCTGGCATGCAGTATCAAATAAATATGAATAATTCAATCAGAATAGTTTATTGTTTAGTATTTTTCCTTTTGGCTCAGTAGCAATGACTTAATGGGAGAGAGTAAAATGATTTAAAACTTGTGGGTAAGAGACACATCTAAATCTGGAAATCCTATTGTTTGACAAAAAATGGTCTATTCTATGTATAAACTATTTCTCATTTATAGAAAGATGTTTACAAATATAAGCCCTGCAGTATTGCAATAATTAATCTAATTCATCAAAATTATTTGATAGGTCTTGCCCAATAATTGTAATAGTATATTTTTTGTTTTGTTTTGCTTACTGGCCTAAATAGTTGTTTGCATTTGGGGAATAGAGGGTCATCCGCTTCAAGTGTCATTGCTATCATGCTTCTTCCAACAAAATTCCTGTATTCCACTTAGTCCATTGTGCTTCTTTGCTACTTTGTTCTCTCCTCTCTCTTCCTCCTTTAGATTCCCCAGTTCTAAAACCAGTTTTTGAGATTTAAAGTGTGATTTTATCTGTAATTCAATTTTAAATAAATAGTTATTGACATAAGTTCTGAATTTCTTTTAATATGGGCACCCTTGAGGTCTCATATCCCTTTTGTATCCTTGGTGCATATGCCAAAAATTGTGTAGAACACTCAGTGTGTGCATGGAGTGGAATTATTAAAATTTTCTTTTACCATTCTAGTATACATAACTATTTTGAAAAGAGTAGTTTTTGGATGTTGCAACAATCATATAATATGACTAATATATAATATAATCAGTTTAATATAAGCAAATCATATTAATTTAAAAGTAATTGCTATGGAAATTGGTGTTATTCAATTATACAACGTTTTAAACCACAATACATGGATTTGAATCCTGATTTCTTCACTCAGTTATAATCTGTGTGAATTTAAAGAACATACCTTATCTTTCTTTGTTTATTTCATGTTTTTTAAAAGACAGAAAATTATTTGCATATAAAATGTTATAACCAAATGAGCAAACTCATTTAGTATATTGAATAATATTTTTGATATTCCTATGAATCTCTGTCTTTTACATATGGGATACAGATATATTTTATTAGGGGATACAAGAATACCAATAATAAATGAATACCCCTAAATCCTAGGGAGGTCTGAAAAAATTGTAGATATACAATGCTAGTATAGCTTTGAATGTTACTTTCTACCAATACTTAAATTCCTTTGCCACAATAATATGATCGTAATCTTCTGCATCAGGTGTTTTCAGTCTTGCCTGTGCAGTAGTTACATTAGGCCATTATAAAACAAGAGCCCAAGTCATATTGCAAGTTAAGGCACACCCAGATATCTGAAAGTTAGAAATATGTATCATGTATTATTTTGTAAGAAACTCCATGATAATAAAAATAACTCTTCTACCACACTGCAGGTAGGAATGTAAACTGGTCCAACCTCTATGGAAAGCTGTGTGGAGGGCCCTCAAATTAATGAAAATGGAACTACCATAATCTCAGCAATTGCTGTCTTGGGAACCTACCCTAAGGAGACCTCAATGCTTATACAAAAGGACACATGTGCTCGGATGTTTATTGCAGCACTATTTATAATTGCAATGTAAATTTTTATATTTTATATAACTACATATGAAATGTCCGAAACAGATGACTGGATGAAAAAGATGTGGTATATATACACAATGGAATATTACTTATCAATTAAAAATGACAAATTGGACAATTCTATGATAACATGGATGGATTTAGAAGAAATCATATTAGCAGAAAAAGTCAAAAAGACAACAACCAAATAGTTTCACTATTATATGGGACATGAGAAAGATAAACAAAAAGCCATGAAGTAAAGTCAAAACAAGTCAACAACCAAATTAAAGTACACAACACGGGGGACAGGGTGGGAATGATCAGGGAGAGGGGTGAACCCCAGAGATTACAAAGATGTGAAACATATATAAATAAATTATCTAATTAAAAAAAATAACTCTTTGACATCAATCCAGTCATAACCTTCAGAACTGTTTTTGAATTGACTTATGCTGGTCAAGAACTGGATTGAACTAATTTAAATGCTTTTTCTGGTCAGAAAAGTTTTGAAGACCAGGCACCATGGCTCGTGCTTGTAAGCTTCAGTCTATGAAACGGCCGGGGCTAGGGATCACGGTTCGAGTCCTGCCTAGGGCCCATAGCGAGTCCTAGTTCCCAAAAAAACAGCTGGGCGTGGTTGTGCATGCCTGTAATCCCAGCTACCTGGAAAGCTGAGGCTGTGGAGTGCTTGAGTCTGTGGTACTCTGGGCAACGAGAGCCTGCGGTTCCATGGACAAAAATAGGGAGACCTAGTCTCAAAAGAAAAAAAAAAATGTTTTGAACCAGTTAAACTGGTTTTATTCCAGAGAAACAATGAGAATAACTCTTAACCAGTCAAAACTGGTGTAATCCAGTTTGTACTGTTTTTTTTCCAGTCACAGCTAATAAGTTCGGTTTTTAACCAGTGAAAAATCAGTCAGAAGTAGTTGAATAGATTTGAGCCATCTTAAGACATTCTGCCTAATTGTGAGTGGATATAATAGTTATGACTTGTTCAAACCACCTTAAACCCATTTGACTTAATAAAATCATTTTAAGTACCTCAAACCTATTCAGAACAGTCCTAACCAGTTATTACTGGTAAAAAGTTATACTTCTCATTTTTAACTGGATAAAACCACTTCAAACTAACTCAGACTGGTTCTGGCAGATCAAACTGGTTCAAACTGATCCTGATCCATTCTCAGTGGATATAAAATGTTCTGATTTGTTTTTATTGCATCTAATCAGTTCAAACACCTTCAACTGACTAATAATAAATACACTGGTGTTCCAGGGTTGTTGAGGTGACTTATTACTGAATTGCCTATATTAATAATTAAATGCTGGTAAAATTTTAAAACAAATTCTGAGAAAAGTTGTTGAAACAATTGTCATTGGCAAAACATCCTAACAGGTTAATTCTAAAGTTTTCCTAATTCCCATAAGTATTTTTAATTCTTTGTGACAAGAAATCATCTGCTTAAGTTCTTTTTCCTTCTACTTTGTTTGAAAATCAGCAAAAACGGATCACCAAAATGAGTGGATTGGTAAAATTAGCTATGAAAGGAGATCAAAATAAAACAAATGCTTGGGTTAGAAATAGACTGAACATTAATATTAAGTCTACTCTGATTTTTTACTTAATAGCAAGTCACTCCTAACTTTAGCCTCTTCTCTCTATATATATTAATTTATTTTTAATTGACTCATCTGTATATGATTCACAGGTAAAGATCATACCTTTTTAGATGTGTGTCTCCACACACACGATGATACCCACCACCAAGAATTTCCTCCAACTTTCTTTATCTGGCTGACATTAAGAAATTGTATCCCTGCTAGGAATTGTAACCATATTCTAAAAGAAACTTCCATTGCTTCCCCTCCCCCTAAACATCTTCTTAGCATATATATTTAAGTGTTGCTTCTATTTCCTCCAAGAAAATATTATTTATTAATTGATCAATTTTCTTGGCAGTAGCTATTGAGTCCTAGCAAGGTAACAAATGTAATTTTGAAACTAGTGTTTACTAGATAAGTATTTTCATTTGCTCCCTAAATTGGAGCTTTAGCTAAAATAGAAATAAGCAAGAACAACAAGAGGGTAAAACAGTAAGGAAAACTGTGTTTGGTTGTTGAGAATTTGTGAAACCCATTTATCATATCAAAAAGTTTTACTCAACTGTAAACTGTAAAACTAGTTGATGATATTATTCTCACTAATTTTTATCAAGGGACTTTATTTCTCACTCATATTTTTTGTTTTCTAAATAGTTATTTAAGGAAGTAGTGGGGGAGAGAATTCTTGCTTTATTTATAGAGCACAGAATCTGTAAAATTTATGTAGGTAATTATGCTAAATATGACAAAAATTTAGACTGGAACCAGTCAATATAAAGGACCTAAATTGAATATGCTAGTTTTCCTTCTCTAATTTGCTATATAAAGGTTTTCTGTGGCTGATCTTGAAAATGGTTGCTTTCTACTACAGGCTTTATTCATGCAAATTTAACTGTACTTTAGTTCTTGCAATTTTTCACGAAATTAGAAATATTTCAAAATTTAGCCAAGTGTTGCACATTTACTGAGGAGGTCCTGGCTTTCTGCCAAGTGAAAAATTACAAGGTATTGTGCTCTTTAACTCTTCACAAAAGATGCCTTTGAAGACAATGAAGTGTCAATTATCCTTAATTGCTCTTTAGATTTTCATCTCTCCTAAGCATCTATCATTTTTGACAGATTATTTCTGAATGAAAATTGACTGAAAAAATAGTGTGCACATTTTCCCCTTACATAATGACAGATAATACATAAAATACCTGTTTACAGCAATGGAATTAATGTGGGATTCTACCCTATTTTTGTGTATACATGACATCTTTATTACAGAATGTTTTCTTGTTTGTTTTCTAAATCAAACATTCTTATTTGTAAATTATAGACAATATTTTAAATTTGCTGATATTAGATGTTTAGTGTTCAAAATTTAAATAAGATATTATATTATATTTTTGTGGATATTTATTATGAAGTGCATTTTTATTTGAATTTTAAAAGAAATTGTGTGCACAGAGAAAAATGTGAGCTGTAGTCTTTTTAAATATCTGACCTGGGCAACCATTGTATTTTAATTAGGAAAAAAATGTATACATCAAACTTTTAGCAGATAAAATAACAATAAATCTAAATTACTTCAGCTCATTATATTGCAATTTGCTTACGCTTGACATCAGTAAAATGTTGCTTTGAATAAATATTTAAATGAAAATGGCAAATTAAAAAATATATCAGGCAAATTAAACTGCCATGGAAGACTTTATTACAATAAGGAAAGTAACTGAACTCTACTGAAAAAAAAAAAATAGGAATGCTTTTACATGCTGAATGATTTACCATAATATTATCGGAGGACTTTTAGACAGAGAATGGTCAACATAATTAGGCCATCTGTGTCTGTGAAGTTAGGCTCCTAGCCTCAAAAGATAGCACACAATACTTCCTTCTATTTCAATGTGATGGATCCCTGCTGCTTGAGAAAGTTATCCCTGGGCTGAAAAATGGACAAGAAGATAAAGAATTTGCAACTGAACTTAGTCTAAATTAACATCTATATTAAAAGAGAAGTCAGGAACTTAGAATTAAAAAAAAAAAAATACTAAGCCAATGGGGATATTGAAGACCTCTTGGTCAATTGTACTTTTCCTCTTCTGGAATCTGGTTGTAAGGTGTGATTTTTCTATATAATAATTGCTGTAAGAATAGAAAATCTCAATCTTCAACAGTATTTTCTATAATACACTCATGGTAGGTTAGAGTTACATGTTTTTATGTCATAAAACTCATAACCTATTGGTAGTGTTTCTTATACAAATAGTTCAAGTATTAAAAAATAAAATAAAAACCCAGAGGTTTTTATTTTATTTTACTGTTTAATGCAATGGTTTCTCTGGTATTTTTATTCTCACACAGAGTAAACTCATCTAATGTAAAATGACCTGAAATGGATTATGGTGATTAGAAACACTATCACCTTTGCATTTCACAATTATAAGCAGAATGGAAATAGCAACATTCAAACAATCTATTAGTAATTTTTAAAAGCATTTGTGATTTCAGAGATTTTTGGCAGATGTGTTGGTTCATTAAGTTTCAATGAGATGTTTAGTAGGCAAATGAAAGTAACTCAATTTAAAACCTCTTGAGCAGAATATGTTACTTGTAGTTCACTAGTATAATTATACATATGCACGTAAAAATTGGGACATCCTTCCTAACAAAAATCTATTTTAAATCACTTCAACATAAGATCTTTAAGTAGTTAAAAAAATTCTGAATCTGACTGAACATGAATACCATTGTTTCTAAATGCATTTACTTTGTATTCATTATTTCTTGATTCTACTGCTAATATTCCCTCCGAAATCCACATTTCTGATGAAATAGGTGCAAAGTACTTTCTTGCAGTACTGACATAAAATACTTGACGGCTAATATAACAGGTACCTGTTATGCTCAAGATATTATATGCTTAACTCATTTACTTATGTTTTTATCCAGTGTATGAGGTAGGTTCAATTAACAGAAACATTTTATATGTGAGTCAAGTAACTTCCCTAAGATCACACAGTAAGCAATATCCAGGATTTAAATATAGGGAATCTAGAGCCATAATCTGTTTCCCATTAGCTATGTATGTATTTTAAAAGTTCAGAATTATTCAAATATTCTTTCATAATAGAGAAGATAGACAGTAATAATAATAGAGACTAATACCTTACTTTTATTGACCATTCTATTTTAAATGAATAGCTAAGAACATTTCCTAAAGTTGGAATGGGAGATTTCCTTTTGTTTGATATTTGATATGATCTTTTCATTTATTGACTTGAAGTGTATTTATTATAAACCATTTTTATAGAAATGATAATGATTTTCAAAAAGAAAATAATCTTTCATAGTATTATCTACAGAGATTCAAAATTCAGTAAAGAACAAAAGTTTTATATTACTACAATATACAACATTTTGAATCCTTTTTGCTAGTGCTTAGCAAATAATATTTTATAACTTAATTTTATTCACAATTACTTTTTCATATTCTCTATAAACATTTATGGAATCAATTTATCATGTTATGTTAAACTATTGTTCATTTATTCCATTATATCATTATATTTCCCTACACTCCATGTGGTATCCTTTAAGGCTTTCACAGCTATCAAATGCTATAAAAATTATCATGCATTTTCATTCAGTAAATAGCACTTTTTGATGAGTATAAATCAGATAACTTCATATTTTGTTGTTCATTAATTTCACACAATAAAACATTTTCTTGTCACTGTAATACCTTATCCCTAATCTTCACACTGTGATTTCATCTTTCACTGCCATCAGCTTCTAACTTTTTTCCAATTGAGTTATGACTGAAAATTTCCTCTATATTAGATATCCATAGTAGGGGGAAAAAAACATATGAGGTCAGATTGTTTTCTTATAGATGCTGTTCTGTTTTTGTTATTTTAAAATTCTAATTTATGTTAATGTGTATTCCTCTTAGTAGGAATACAGTGCAATAAATGAATCTTTTTTAAAAAATACATTTCATAATGTTTTCAATCCTAGGAAAATATCATACTGTAAAACTACAGCTTTGTGAGCTATTTCTTTCTCTGTTGAGTACAATATCTGATCTACCTTAGAAAGATTCAATAGAGGGCATGATGGTATTAATTTATTCACAATAATGATAAATCTACTATTTATTGAGAGTTCAGCAAATATTTCAATAAATTTCTGCATCATTTTACATACATCTATATCATTAGATATAAATGATATAGATGATAGATTAGATTCTATACCATGAAGTAAGTTAGACTTGTTTTTCCCTTTCTAGCACATAACCAACTCCCAGCTTAAAGATGTTAAATCCTTCCTTAAGGTCACAGAGCAAATAAGGTGCACCCCCCCAAATGCCCAACAGGGACTAGTTAACTCCAAAGTAAATTTGTTTATATATAATACTAATTCCACCCCCTTCTTTTTTTTTTAATAATCTAGTTCTTTTTTATCTGAAGAGAAAGGATGAACTGTTATATTCAAGCCAACAAATTTCTGCTCAAATTCAACACTTAAATATGCAAAATTTACTTTTAAACTTTTTTTTACAAAACTAAATGAGTCTTCTAGTTGTGCCTTATTCCCTTTACACTATTTAATATTGACAATAATTGCTCTAATGTTATTAGCAATGGTTTCCAATCCTACAATTACACCATGATTTTAGCTTTATTTTTCTTTCCACGCATTTAACCTAGTCAACTAAAACAAGTTTAATTAAATTGCTTTACCAGCAGATAATAATAACTAAAGTAATATTTACATACTGTAATATGGAGAAATATTGGGGTAAGACTGTAGATACTGAAGTGAAATTCAGAGACACTGAATAGAACAGAGATGGTGAATTTATTGAAATACCTTTAAAGACAACAGAGAACAAAGGAGGCCAATTCTGCATAGGAAGGAGGAACTGAGGTTTTCTTTTATAGTCTTTTTTCCCTGGGCTTTCTAACTTAGGATATTAACTTGCACTAGTTCTCACACACACACACTAGTTTTCTATGGGGATGTCTGGCCTTTAGCTCTGGCCTTTGACACAGAAACCTGTTTTGGCTCTTTATTTGCATTCCTATATCTGGGCTGATTTTTCTAGTAGCTATTGTCTCTCTTTTATTTATTCAAACCTCCAAATCTGTCTGTAGGGCAAGGAGTGGGGGCTTGGTTTTCAACCTTATAAAATGGTACCACCCCTTACTTTCATACCCATTATAAAGATTTCAATCAGAAAAATAAAAAATGCAAACTCTCCAGACACCCAATTTTGGATAATTTTTTAATATGTATATTATTTGTAAGAGATTTTATTTAGAAAGAATTTAGATTAATAATTCCCTGCATGTGAACAATGTTTTGGTATTATTAAATTATTTTTATTAAAATACTATTAAATATTCTAATTAAAATTATTAAAATATTTTTCTTAAAGGAAAATATTTATGTGAATGAATATTTATAAAAGAGCAAATTTTAAAGAAACGTGTTTGTTACAATTAAACCAACTCCAGAAGTTTGTAACTGCCTATAATCTGCTGAAAACTTGAAAGAATTCAGAAAATAGATAAGAAAGAAGACAGAAGAAAAGACAATCTATTCGATTTTTCCACAGACATTGCTTAATATTGAAACTGACAATTTTTTACTCAAACTCATATCTGAAATTCATAGCAGAATAATGAGACAATTCATTTCATGGACAGACTAAAATAATAATGAGTGACATAGCATAAAATAGTGTTTTTACCCAGATTTTACCTCTTTAAAGTTCCTTGAAAAAAACTTCTTTAATAACACACCTCAAGAAATGACTTAAAGTGAAATAAGATATGCTTTATAGTGAATGTTGAATTTTATTGTGTGGGAAATATCATTGAGCTAAAGGATGTTATGTGTATGATGGGATATAGGCTTTTGTTTTGGATTTGTTTATCTGTATAGGACACATTTGTATTGAGACTGTGCTTTAAAAATACATATTTCGAGGCAAGGCAGGGGATTTCTTATTTTATGTGTTCTAGAAATCATTAGAAGCAGAGAAACTTGAGTGTGGATGGTGCTTCTGAGTCTAGAGTTCATAAATTATAGTTTATCATGGGCTTGTGAATATTTTATTCAGTTTAATCAGCTTTTCTATATTTTTAAGTAAGGAAGTCATTTGATCAATTTATATTTTTAATAAGATAATGGTAACTTTGTAATATTTAATTTAAAAGGGAAAGGCAAGTAGGATTGGAAAACAAAATATTACATCATTAGTCTATATGGGAAATGATGTTGATTTGACTTGGAAATATGGTACTTGAAAATTTGATTTAAATTTTTTTTAAATTTATTTATTTATATATATTTCACATCATTTCAGTCCCTGGGGGTCACCCACCACCTCCCCTTCCCACCCGCTCCAGCTGGTCCCCATTCTCTCCTTGTGCAGTTTCATTTGGTTGACCATATATTAGTGAAACCATTTGATTTCTGTCCCTTTCTATCTGGCTCGTTTCTGCTAGAATGATTTCTTCTAGGTACATCCAGGTTTCCATAAATTTATCAAATTTGTCATTTTTAATTGATGAGTAATATTCCATTGTGTATATGTACCACATTTTTTTCACCCAGTCATCTGTTTTGGGGCATTTAGGTTGCTTCCATGTCCTTGCAATTATAAATTGTGCTGCAGTAAACATCCGAGCACAGGTGTCCCTTTGTACCCACATATAGGTCTCTTTTGGGTAGATTCCCAAGAGAGCAATTGCTGGGTCAAATGGTAATTCCATTTTCATTAACTTGAGGGTCCTCCATACAGCTTTCCAT